>JAGDFM010000062.1:0-36894 GCA_019155715.1 Phytophthora pseudosyringae
GGGTCAGCCGCGATATCGTGTGCCGTCACCTTGTGCGATAGGAAGTCGACTTGTGGCTGGACAAAAATGCTCTTGGTGAAGCTCACACTGATCCTGCTCTCAGCGAATCGGGTGAGCAGTCGGTCCAGCGTTGCCACACACTCGTCGAAAGTCGCTCCACCGAAGCAAATATCATCGACGAATGATCTACGACCGAAGACTGGGATCAGTTTCGATTCGTCGGGTTCGCCAGAAGTAAACATATCGCTCTCCGAGTTGTTGACAAGCTCCTGGAGCGAATCGGACTCGTCGAGAGCACGATAATCAGCGTCGAATTTCGTCAAGGGTTTCGCCGAGTCGTCGGACTGACCCGGTTGAGTAGGTCGACCAGCTTGCTGAGCTGCTGTAGCATTCTCTGCTCGTTGCATCTTCTCAGCGAACGACGCCCAGCCACCTTTAGGCTGAACGTATCCCCAAAGCGCATTGTCGATGAGTCGCTGATAGATCATCGGCGCATTCTTTAACCCGAAAGGCATACGCAGCCACTCGAAGTGGCCCAGAGAGCATACAAAATGCCGAAATATGTATCGCTCGCCGAGTCATCATGACGGCCCAAAATCCACTAGCCGCATCGAGCGAACAGAACCAGAGGTAACCCTCGAGCTGGGTTAGCAAGTCATCGACAAGTGGCATGGCATACTCCATGCCCTTGGTGACAGCATTGACGAGTTTGTAGTCTATACACAGTCAAATATCCACTCCATTTTTCTTGAGCACGATCACAATGGGCGAAGCCCATGGACTCCGCGAAAACGAAATTAGTTGAGCTTTCAAGAGCCCCTTGAGCAGTTCGTAGAGCTTGCTCAGATGTCGTAAAGGCACTCGCCGAGCTTTCTGCTTAATCGGTTCGTGTCCTTTAACGTCGATGTCGCATACAACTCCATAGGCAGGTGGAGGCAGCGCGTTTCCGCTCGAAATCATGATCCTCTCGTGAGACTTCAGGGTCTGGACAAGTTTGTCTCGCTGGTTTTCGCTGTGAGCTGATGTCGCGACATTATCGCCAGCATAATCCAAATCTGTCGATGACTGTTTTGTCAAGTCGGGCAAAAATGCCAGCTCATGGGCGTAGTCGGTCAAGCTCTCATCGCTCGACGGATGCTCATACTAGACGCGGTGAACACGCGTCTAGAAGCGTTCCCTAACTATGAGAATGTTCTATTGGAACACCCCCAAAAGAGGATGGCTGCGGCTGCGCCGTCGACGACGTCAACTGCAGCGCAGGATGGGGCCCCCCGGCCGAAACCGCTCATTGTGAGCGTCAGGAATTTCGAAGGAAGGAGGGGAGAACCTCATGCTATGGATCCGTGAGATCGAAACGGCGATGGGATCAGCCACACGCAATCCAGGAACGGCCTCGCAGCCTGTTCCCCGGTGACCGTATCGGGAACCGGAGCAAGATGCATTATCTTGCTCAAGCGGCACACAATAACACCAAAATTCCGGTGGTGCCGCGGTCGTAGGCTGGAAAGCCAAAGACAAAGTCGAGGCTCATCGACTTCCAGCACTCCAGTGTCACTGGCAGGCTCTGCAAATGAGCCGATGCGTGGCCCGCAGGCTTTACACGCTGACATATTTCACATGTCTTGACGTAAATGGCAACCCACTTGTACATGTGGTTCAACCAGAACGACTAAGAGACCGAATAGAAGGTCTCCTCTCGGCCCAAGTGGCCACTGGCAGGCGCGTCGTGTGCCTCCTGAAGAGTGTCGTACTTCAATCCTCGTCGTTTGGAACAACGACACGAGAAGGATCACTAGGCTCCACCCGATGGTGGAGAAGGCCATCTGCCCACTCATATCGGTGGAGGCGGGGCCACTTCCGCGGCGACAACCAGTCAGCCTTGGCATCCTTGCTGGCGGTCAGGTACTACTAGAGGCACGAGCCTCTCGTCCTCTCGATACGCCATTTGTATCCGATCGTACAGATCCGATGTGACCCGGCTGATGTGAGCGAGCGCATCGTCGGGTCTGCACAACAACGCTCGGCAAGCACGTTGAGCTTGCTCGGCTTGTACTCAACGCGGAATGTGTATTCCGCGAAGAAGGACAGCCAGCGCGCCATCCGCTGCGACAGATGCGGTGAGTTGGTGGCTGTCCACAAGGACGCGTGGTCCGTGTAGTTCACAAAGGGCCTTGCGCCCAGGAGGTTCACGCTAAACTTGACAAGGGCGTACTTCATAGACAGGAGCTCCTTGTCATGGACAGGGTAGCTCCGCTCGGCAGCCTTCAGCTGCCTGGACTGGAACGAGATCACACGCTCATGTCCATCCTCGTTGTTTTGCAACAGTGCGCAACCGATTGCATAGTTGGAAGCGTCACAGACGACGCTGAACGCTTTCGACTCGTCTGGCAATGCCAGGACAGGGGCTCTCTGGAGACTTCTTTGATGCCATCGAATGCGTCTTGGTGTGGCTGCTCCCACAACCAGTCGGCGTCGTTCTTCAGGAGTTCCGACGGGGGCCTACCCATCTCGGCGTACCGAGCACTGTATAGTTGGCCAAGCCCAACCACTTTCGAAGTCCCTTCTGTGACCTAGGAGTCGGCTATGCCGCGATGGCCGTGACCGTCTCCAGATCGGCGCGTACACCCGTGCGACTGACAACCCAGCAGAAGAACTTGATCTCCTCGGCCGCGAACACGCACGTGTTGATGTTGGCATAGAGCTTGTTGGATCTCATGACCTCTAACACTCGATGGAGGTGCACCAAGTGCACCTCCATAGCCGTCTTGCCTCCTTCGGCACGGCTATGGACGAATATGTCGTCAAAGTACGTCTGAGTGAACGCACGCAATGGTCAGAACAACTGCATGACCAAGCGATTCAACGTCGCCGGGACATTCGACAGTCCCTGTGGCATCACCAGCTATTCCCATAGCATACCGCTTGGGGTACTCACCGCTGTGAGTGGGATGTCGCTCTCGCGCATCAGGATCTGGTAATATCCATCTACCAGGTCCAGGGCGCTGTACAAAGTAAAGCCCGCCATGTTGTTCAATAGAACATCCTTGCGCGGTATCGGCGTCTGTGCCGGTAGCGTTGCACTGTTCAACTTGTTGAAAGCATGAACCAGACACCACTTCCCGTTCGGCTTACGAACGCAGAAGGTGAGCGTCGAGTGCGGGGACTTGGACTCCCACACCATGCCTGTCTTCGCCTTCGCGGCGAAGAAGGCATCAATGACCTCGCACTCCTCGCGAGGTAGAGGCCATTGTCTCGTGACACAGTACTTTGTGCCTGGCACGATATCAATCTCATGCCTGACTCCCCGATCAGGGGGGAGTCTGGACGGTGGGTCCTTGGATGCCACGTCACTGAGCTCTGTTGTCAGAGGATAAACGGGATCCTCCGGGTTCTTCAGTACTTCAGAACCATAGCGCGCCGCGCGCCGCATATCGATGTCATCTAGGACATCCTCGTTCATGACGGACGAAGAGGTCAACTCTTCCGGAGATGGCTCAGCTCGTATGAGCACCATGACCACGATCTCCCCGGCCTTTAACTCGGCCAAGAACTCGCCCATCGGCAGTTCTTCGAGGTTTAGCAGTTCCACTACCTCCTCGGACAGCGCCTGCCTTGACCCTTAACCCGGTCTCTCCGTCGAGGACGTGGTGACACTCTTCGACAGGCCTTGTATGAGGAGCCTTAGCCTTCGGCTCCGAGTCGATCGAGGCGACTTCAGTCTGTGGTAGCCCCAGACCAGACGTTCGGCGATGCCAGTGTCGGTGTCGCTCACACCGACGACTGCGACGTGGTACTATGTTTCTCACGTCCGGTGATGCCTCAACGGCGGCGTCAGGGGCCCATGTGGAACTTTGTTACCCACACAAAGCGCATTCCCCGTCTTCCTCTTCAGTTATGGTCTGAGCGACCTCGTGTGGAACTATGCTACCCACACTAGAGGCGCCTCTAGCGACCTCCTCAGCGATTCTTGTTGGAAGCGGAACTATGTTACCCGCTGGTGGACCTATGTTACCCACCCGGTTAGCGCTGTTCCGCGCCACTGGCGTCGTGGCCTTCACGGCCTCACGACGTACGACGTCGGAAGGTGTTGACTTAGCACCTTCAGGGAGCCCACCAAATACCTCAGTGGGCCCCCAAAACCTCTTCAGACGCGTTCGCGTCTCGGCGTACGTTCCAGGAGCCCTTGTTTCTGACAGAGGTGGGAGCATGACTCACCAATGCTCTGTCAGAAACTGCGGGCCGGCTGGATCCGATGGCCTTGCCGCGCCACTCAATCCAGGGCTCGTGCGTTTCGCCGCAATTACCAGCGACTGTCTGGCGGCGTGCGAAGTTCTTCGACGCCCCATAATCAAAACTCGGAAGGGATGATCGTATCCCCGTACACGTGCATGTACTACGAGCAGCCCACCGTTGCCGTTCTTTTGATCGAGAGTGCAGAAACTCTCAGGGGCTAAGCCTTCATGGTGCGCGGTCGGCGCGCACCACGCATAAAGACTTAGGTCTTGCCCAGTAGGGCGCCCCGCCCCTGCTGGTGTCCTGCGTTCCACTGGCCCCTAGGTCGTGGCTTCTGCCAGCGACCCTTCAGAGTAAAGGGCTGGGTGGGGTATTTCCTGCCTTGTCCTGTAGGACAGGCGCATTGCATGTGCCCCAGCTTGCCGCAGCCATAGCAGCGAATATTGCTATGATCGGCCAAGCTCAGGTCCATCAGTACTGGACCATTCGGAGCGACTGCTGCGGAGCTACTTCTCGGGTCTGCGAGGCCATACCACGCCGTGATGGGAATACGAGCCTGCTTGTGGCTGTACTCCTCCTGAAGAGCAATCTGTATCGCCTCTTCCTGGGTGCTGACTTGCATGCGGAGCAACTGCGTGCGAGCAGGGCCCATACGGAGTCCGTCCATGAACACCGTCACCTTGATGTGTTCAGTTAGGGGGTTCCCCATCAGAGGTGCGATTAACTTGCCCATCTCTTGGATGTGCTCCTGCAGCTCACGCTTCCCTTACTTGCAGGTAAGGAAGCGTGAGCGCTGGCGATACTCATAGTTTGCCGGAAGGAAAGCGGCTCGCAGCTGATCACACAGCTAGACCCAGGATGTGAAACATCCAGGCGACCTCGCTTCTCGCGTGTACGCCCAGCTCTTGGCTCGATCGCTGAGATGTGAGAGCGCAAAAGCGACGCGGAGTCGCTCGTCCGGAGTAGGGCCGCGTCCATCGCGAGCTCGACCTCTCGGACCCAGAAGTGAATATTCTCACCTTCCTTCCCGCCGTAGGCCTGGACCTTCAGCCTCAATGGCTTCGGCTGGGCCGACCTCAGCACAGCCTGGGGAGGCTGTAACCCCTGAACGTGAGTGATGAGTCCACGCTCGTAGGTGTCGAACGTATTCACGCGCTCGATCTGCTCTGGCGGCGGTGCCGCCGCCAGGCTTCGGAAAGCATCCATCCCAAAGATGCCCGCCATCTTCCGGACCGACTCAAACTGAGTGTCGGTCAAATAAGGAAACTCTCCTTGATCCATAGTGGCTCACTTTCTTAGAGACCACAGAGGATCGAGGTAGTTCGATCCACCCGCGTAGGTGTGGGAATGACTACAAGTGCTACCAAGTGTGACGGGCTGTCGCACGAGCACGTTGCACAGAGGAAGTGTGTACTCGGGAGTTTATGCAAACTCCCAGTGAACGCTAGTTCACTTAGCCCCTGGCCTAATGGGGACTAGTACCAAAGAAGGTAGAATTAAGACTGAATATATTTATAGGGCTGTAGTTTAGCCTGCAATACAAACTACTAGATACCTACATGTATAATGAAACCTAGTTAAATGCCTCGGAGCCCGTCTCTCAGGACCTCATGGCAAATGTAGCCATGTAGAAATTGATACGACCACTTTCAAGAGGGTAACCATATTACCCGAATTACACAGACTCGTGGTCCTACGATATCTCTCACTTTCCAATCTTCTATCAGACCAACACATCAATATATTCGGCTACTACTTCCGTGCGGGTTGGCCCCCGCATCGCTGTGTTGGAGTTTTGGTATTTCGGACCCGGGAAACACTACAGGTCAGCGTGGCCGTCAGTATCAAATATCTGAGTAAAGCTCGCTCGGAACGCCAATTCTCGGTCTTAGCACGACGAGTATTGGCGCGAGCACGGGATGAAGGAATACGCTAGCTGGTTCGAGGATACATATTGGCGCGATTCCGCAGCGATATCTCCCACACTCAAACTTAGCGACCTCGATGAGCGGCTTCTCCGCTGCGAAGACTCGGTGAGCATCCTTTTTTTATTCTGGGTCCTTGACGAACCGATGCAAACACTCGATAATAAGCCCGTCCCGCGGACATGTCGCCAATTTAGTTTTTACGCAACGAGGTCAGCGAGTCATACGATTTTGTCCGCCCCGCATGGACACAGTCAACCTAACACGAGGTGCCGCTGGTGATCGCGATGACCAACTTTAACCACGGGGCTAAGCACTTTATACCCATGTTTTCGGATAGGGAACTACGGTACTAACCTGCAACAATCATCATACTCTGCTCGGAGGGGCCACACATTGTGAACTCAAACTGTATGGGGACCATTTCCGTCAGCTCGCTCAGGTTGGCAGGAACCACAGCTCATATTGACGATCACAGCACGCATGCGCTGCTCCACAACACGACACAGGGCGGTGTGTTCGTGGGGCGCGAGCGAGACGACGTTGATGAGCATGGGGTCCGCCAATTGAGCGTCTGTGACTGACGTCGGGTCTGCATTGTACGTTCACATCCTCCTGACACCCAACCCATCGTACGCTTGTGTCAAATCTGTCCATTATTATAGTGAAGACGCGTTGCCGCGAACAAGTGACTATCCACGGCATCGACACCACGGATGTTCTGTTTGCTCTCTTAACTCAATTTTAACGGGGCTGAGACGAACCACGGGACCGTCCTGTCCCGGTGGTCCAGCCATCGTGTGCGACCCGTTTGATGTTGTCCTCACGTTGAACTTAGGATACTATAATGTGCCTATCTCAAATTGCTGTGCTGTGCCTATCTCAAATTGTTGTGTTCAATTGCAGCGCACTCGTCTCTTGTATTCACAGCCGATTTGAAGGAACGCAGGGTGCCGACACGCACGCTGCACAGGCTGACAAGAACTGGCGGACGCTGTGGCACAGCGTCCGCCAGCTCTTGTTTCATGGAGACGTTAACGTTACGCATCAGTCCACTAAGCTCCGTGTGAGACCAAAAACGAGCTCGACTTCCTGAATTCAATCGCTAGAAAAGCTTCCGGTGTTTGAACTTCAATTACGATCCCAGCCGCACGCAACTTCAGATTGCTAGGCATCGTTGCGTTGCTTAATCGGAATGCAGCCAACTGAACAACGTGGTCGTCCACTGCCAACAAGTTTTGACGGGATCGGCGCTAACACAACGGAATTCGGTGTCGATTTGCCAGCGAAACTTACCGGGAATTTCTTCCTTTGCATACATGTAGGATACTGTAGGTGCTTGTTGACAACGTCCCATGCAGTCCATTGCACGCGACGAGCATCATTGCTGCTCGGTACAGTATCTTGTCAAGATCCGCCTCGTGCAAGTGCTCGTACGGTAAGACTATCCTTGTCCCGTTGCGAAGCGGGTCTTTTATCTGTATTGTACTTACGATCAAGTGACGCTCGCCACGACGTCTTTCCACGCAATTGAGTGGCTGAAGTCGCGAACGAGCCTCCCAGGCAGTGTAAGAGACGATGGTCTACAGCGTGTGGACGCTGCTCTTTCTCAGCGAAGGAGGATGCACGTACTGTTGTGTTCATGGCTGGTATTATTAACAAGCCACTAAGAGCGGGGGGTCATCGAGGTCTGCCATAGGATAAGAAGTCAACGCCTTTGTGGCTTTGCCAATTCATGAACGCCTCCCAAGCACGCTCTAGGAAATCGGTGTAGCTTTGAGTTCAACCTGAATCCGCGATCGCGCTTACTTCCCGATCGCCAACAAAATAGCGAATACTACGTAATACCTACCGTAGTAATAGTAGTCGTGTGGGTCTCTGGCATGGGCTCGATAGGCGGTTTAACCAGGCAAGTCCGGCGATCACGCCACTGAAGTGCATGCGACACCATGCTCGACCGCTCCAGTACTGTATCTTGGAAATGGGGTGTATAGTTCCCATAATCATTTTGATTGCGCGGTTTAGGTTCTGTACTTCAACTACATTGCCGCGTTGCATCCGGATTCGGCACAAATTACTGTAGGACTCGCAAGGCTAGCAGTAAGCACGCTCAGGTACTCCAGTGACGAGAGATGCTCCCTGGTAGGGGGAATCTCTCGTCTCAGTCTCAGCTGCAAATTCTCACTGTGAGCCCTGGCTCTAGGCCCATAAGACCGCAGTACCGCGATACAGTCAGCGCATTTGAAGCTCAACGACCTCGTGAGCAAGAGGGAGGCTCTATTTAAAGGGTTAAAGCTCAACGACCTCGTGTCCGCCTGCGGAATCACAGTATGACAGCAATTTCCCTGCTGCGGAGATGATCAAACTTTATCAGATGAGCTCAGCAAAAGGATCCGGATCTAGTGTCTGTGGCAATTTGCCACTGACTCATAGGTGGAAAGCCTCGGAATCTGCCGTTGGAAATCCCTCAACGAGGTACTAAATGTAGTACATTTGCAGCTGTATGCATTACATGTAATAGAAAGAATTGATGGGCTCGCAGTTAGCCAACTGTATCTTATCGAATTCACTATCGCGATCAAAGATGACATCGCAATGGTTACATCCGTAAGCATACGGTTGAAATCCGACGTCGCGGATTGATTTCAAAGGATTATGCCTCGTGCGTATAGCATATCTGTATACGCCTTCCCATTCGGAGTCTTCAACCTGCAGAAGTTGCAGTGCGGGCAAGCACGCACTGAGTAATCTTTGAAGCGCCAGTACTTGCATACACAAGCACGTACATGTAGCTGCATCTATCGTGGGCCTCGGTCAAGGCTGAAACATCTTCCCCACGCTACCGCATACAGATCAACCTGTCTACTACGATATTGTATATCATGATATCCAATTGTGTTTGATTTTATTTGCGTCCAGTAGACTTGCTTTTTGTATGAATACGTGATAATTATATCTAACATGAAGCTTGATAAGTTCTGATGATAGCCCCAAATCGTCTTTTGAGGCATCTTCAAACTGGGCGTTTATAACATAAAAGGACGGAATGCCCAGTTTGAGATGTCCAAGAATGCCCAATTTGAACCATGAGCATGGCCTGGAGGGGCTCGTGTTAAAAGGCACCACCAACTTATATATTACTGCTGCAGTCCCCCTCGCACGCGATGCAGCCTTGCAGCCTTCATAAGTGATTCAAACCGCTGAGAAAGCCATAGTACGCGGCAATCGCAGCAGTAATGTCGGTGCATTCCGTTTGAATGAAGCTTTAGGAGCATTCCTAAACTATTTCACACGTTCGGCGGTGTGCTCCGGAACATGAAGCTGAGCACTCCACGCGAGGGATTGGACGGTCGTTATGTCCGCTTTGTCGTAGCCCTCAACTTGTCAAAACATGGGGGGTTGCAGTCATGCACAAGATGAAGAGGGAGTCGCCAGGGCCTCATCAGCTTGGTGTCTATGTTTTTTTTTGTAGTATAAACATACCGAAGCTGCTCCGAATTTGCTTTCGGGAGCTGCAACCAAAGACGGTTACCATGAAGTTCCAGTATATAGCGTTGAACGAGCTGGCGCGCTCGTTGCAACTGAAAAACGAGAGTGCCTATGACGACGAAGAACCCGCGGTTGATTACGAAAAGGTATCGCAACACCTATCCATGGCTCTATTCGATGACATGACAACGAATCCGTTGGGGCTCGAGGGCCATCTTGTTTCGGCAAACAACGTCGGCGCGATTGAATACGAAGCCAAGTCGGATGTCGACCCAACGAATGCTTGCCAGGCGGTTATCAACCAACAACAGCACGTCACACGCGAAAGTGATGGTGGCCAGGAAGCCACGCAGCAGGAACGCGTGACGGGTATGGCAGCAGCTATTTCAGTTCTGATCCAAGGTGTCGAACGCATCAAGCTGGAAGTGAACAAGGACGTACGTGAAGTACCACCGACACGCCCAATTGACAGAATGTCTTGCTCTGCCGGTGAATTTTGATCTCTGCTTGTAACTCGCGCGAGCAAGTTACAGGAACAGTTTGGTAGCACGGTGCTAGATATTATGTGGCCACAATTTAAGCAATTCATCGGCAGCTACAGGAAGCAGAGTGACTTCCGTCGACGCGTTGACGAACAGGCATATCTTACACTTGAAGATGCCTGGAAGAATGCCAGCGTGGGCAGAGTGTTTGACCTACTAACCGCTTTCTTGTTGGACTAGCAAGCATTGCATCTGGAACCCACACCGTGGAGGGAGATTTCAGCACACTAAAGAGGTTGAGCGGCTCACAACACAGAAGACTCAGCAACTATGCAATCGAAGTAGAACTCCAAGTTCGACAGTATTTCGAGCTGATGGTGCTAGCGGACGTAGTCAAGAACGACAAAGCCAAACAGGCAGCAGAGGTGATGGCGGCAGCAGAGGCGACTAACTGAGGTGAGCTACCCTCTCCCGTAGCAACGCCAATGCCAGTGTCTCTATACATTTATCTATGCATTTGCAAATGCCCAGTTGTAGTTTTCTCGTGAAATCCATACACTGCTATTAGCACTGCCCAGTTAGAGTTTGCCAGGAGTACCCAGTTTATACCAAGTGGGCGTTTTTTTTTTCATAAACGCCCCGTTTGAAGAAGGTGCCTGTTCGATTTGCATGTCAAGCAGTGCACGCTGTTATTTTCATATTAAAATAGAAAAGACCTTCGGTTTAGCTACATGTACAGAAAATAATGGTTCCCGATGGATGGAAGCTCCAAATCCCGAGAGTACTTCACCCTGGACATCTTCAACGCATCTGCGGCCGACGGAAGTACACATCGCTGTGATACACGGGTGTTGCACCGTTTCAGTAGTTCGTCTACTTCCATACATGTACAGCAACTTTCACGCAGGGCAGCGGGCAGCGCCTGTCCAGGTCACCAAAAGTCGAGAGGAGTAACTGAGCCACGGTAGGGTCACAGCTGAGCCCTTCCACTTCCATCCCTGGCGTGCAGTGTACTAAAATCTGCTTGGCTCACCTTATCATTGACTTCGGTCAAGTACCTTTTCAAGATCTAACCTCACTCGTCATGACAAACCTCATTAGCGCAATCCTGGGAACAACCATCTCAAGCGAGGCTCAAAGCCGCGAAATTCCTGGCTACGACAGGAATAAACCAAGATTTGGACCTGCAGAACAACAACCACAGCACAATCCATGAATTCATTCGACAAACGGTGCCGCAACATTATGCGAGTGTTGCGGACACCCACAGACGGACACAAGGCATCGTCTCGCGTCTTACTACATTTCAGGCTTCTATAGAAAACAAAACATAATGAAAACCAAATAGAAGGCCACTTCAAACCCCTCATTAGCGCAATCCGCCTCCGACTATACATTTTGGAGCGCTGACAACGATTCTGTGTCTACGTCGGGATCTGCGTCGCTCGCGTCGGCAACCCAAGCGCCTACTACGAAAGTAGCTCTTCGGGCTGTACAGCGCGATCGCGGAATGGTCTTCCACAGATTGGGTTGTTGTAACTACGTCTGGGTGTCGAAATTATAGTATATCGAAGGCCTCCGAAGCGGAAAGCCGGTCCCATCGGCGTAGCGAGCCTCGCACCATCTCGACAGGATTTTGCTAGCTACCGCGAGGCTCACAGCATGAAACTCTACCTCGGCCCGATTGAGCTGGACGCAATTACCAACCGGGTACCCGGTTGCAAAAAGAGTTGTGGGCAATCGCAAAGGGAGTGAAAACTGCCGTCGACTGCGCCAACTCGATGGTTGGTACCATCACCCGCTACGTCCGCAGCATCAAGACAAATATTGGCCCTGCTGTACCAGACGAGCATCGTGGTGACCAACCTGGTCGTATGGGTCTGGATCCTCGACATCTCTGGCAGAGGGTTGACGAAGTTCGAGTGGGTTTTTCTCAATGCATCGCTACGACGATGAAATCGTGTCGAGCTGGAGCAAATTCTAAGCTTTCCTCACGGGAGCCAACTTCACAGACGCTGTCAAAGACATCAGCGATACGGAGATCGCGACGCTGCAGTCCATTCTACTTGAGGCCTCGACTTAAAGTCGCTGACGGATCCCCGCACGGATGACGGTGGTACAGCTCAAGAAGGACAATGCTGGTATCAAGGAGGACAAGTTGAGGCTGAAAACGGAAGACTCGGATCTCGTCGTGTCGGACATCCTCATCGTGGCCAACAACTGCACGGGACAGCTGATTCCGGTGTCTAACGAGGCAACGGGATACCAGACGCGCGACAAGATCTGCAAGGTCTTCAGTGGAATGATCAACGGCCTCACCTCCACTGAAACGAGCGACAACGGGTCTTCCAGAACGGCAGCGGAGTTCACCTACAAGGCTTTGACAATGGTCGTTGCTTCGCACAGGAATTTGAGCCGCGGCATTGGTCCAATGAACCGTAAATACTTTAGCAGAACCAGATATCGATCAGGCTTCCATCTGTGAGCAGTTCATGCAGCCGTAGTCTAAATAACGCGAACCGATCCGAAGCTCTCGCCACGGGGTCACGAGAGCTTGGCTAACACCAACACGGTTCCGTCGGAGACAATAATGGTGTGGAGTGTGCGGCAGTAAGCGCTTCGAGTGTGAGGTGGCTACTGTGTATGCAAGCAGTGTGTCCAAAGGAAAAGACCCGACTAAATCATTGGGCTGGACGAGATGGAAATTAGTGCCGCATCGATGTAGTCGAACCGCCTTCGGACTTCGTGGCAAGACTGTTCATGCAATAAATAGCTACTTAAGTAGTAGTCTACTACAGTTATGACGTTACTTCAGCAAATTAAAACGCTATAAACCGATCAAAGCTGCATTCTCTACCACGCTAATCATAAGCATTGAAGTCCGCAGGCGGTTCTGATGTCGTCGTCGGCGATTTTTTCGGGGATGAAAAAAGTTGATACTGCTGCAAGATGCCATCAACCGATCGCGGAAGTAGGAGCGCTCCTTGCCACGATATTAGTAGCAGGCGCACCGGGGGCACACCGAACTGACGAACCAAATATCTCGGAGGGAGCAATCGTGATCTGTTCTTCGAGGCTGCTACAGTACACGAACCGGTCGCTCAACACATTGTCGTTACAGTGGGTCCTCTGTGAGGCCTCGTTCTGTCGATCTGGGACTTCACGCCAAGCGAGTATGTATGTGGATGCTGTGTTGCACTCTGGGGAGGGGAAAACATGAACACAGAGGACTCCAATTCCTCTGTGCGTTGGTGCTTGAACGGGAACGCGAGGAGCTCACCAGGCCCGATGCGTCTTGGTGTGTGAGATCTTGGACACGTGGGGGGTCACCAGGCCCTCCGTGCTTTGGTGCTTGAGTTTCGTGTGCACGAGGGTTCACCAGCTCCTCGTCGCGCCTTGGCGATGCGATCTTCTTGGCCGCGAGGGGTCCGCCAGCCCCGTCGCGACTTGGTGGTGATCTTGCACCAGACCCGCATCCCGTAGCTAGTAGTAACTTAATGGCATTCACCAGGTAGCTCCTCTTCCCAGCCTCGGCCCCACGCGCGGGGAGTTCGCGTCCGAGAGAAGGAAGATCCGGTTCCACCTGCCCTTCGGAGATGTACCCAGCAGCCAAACACGAACTGCATTGACAACTCCCTACAGGTAGATCTGTACAGTGTACCGGGAAATTTCGTTGAGATCTGGCTTCCGCCACGTTTGTTAATGTATCTTCTCGCCACCAGCCAAAAAATGAAAGTATCTATCGATCAGTCTGCTTCCTTGCCAAATCTGGCCTACCGGTAGCGTCCTGCCCCGATAAACTGTGCTATCGTGCTCTTTGATCCAATGCCGAAGCACGCAACTTGTTGAGAATCGGATCATGCTGTTCGCCGACAGAGCAGTACGCTGATACGGTAGTCTACCGTGTGGATAGGTCTGGTGGAGGTGACAAGCTGGGTCACAGCATTAATTTGTGTATCTGGTGTCATGTCTTGCTCTTAGAAGTGCTTACGGTATGGGTCGCCCGTACCCAGTAAGGATTTGGCTCTACAAACCACAAAGTACTGTACTGCCCAAGCTGCGAGCGATGCTGGGATTCGGACTCCCAGCCTGGGAGTCCGAAACCGAAAGTTAGGTTATTCCAGAGTTGATACAAGGGACATTATGAACAGGGAATACGTATAATTCTTCACCAATGTACAATGCTGTATTTCGGTGCTTTGTTAAATGTGATGGCAGTAGATGCATGTACAATTCTAATAGAAACCGACAATATTGTGGAAGAACATGTACTATAAACCGTTCTACGGGAATCTGAGCGTGACTTCGCTGCTATCTACAAAAGTTCTACATCGAGACGAAAGGTTGTACGGATGAATAGTGCTGCAGCACTGCCGTCGTTTGCTTTCATGCAGGCTACCGTCGAATTACCCGGACGAGTGTTTGAACTCTTTAACGGTGAACGACGTGACCGGTTAACTGATCGTCTGCCGCTCTATTGCTACCGCCCACAACGATAGGGGAAACGTGGTTTCGCAGCAACCGGACCAATAAAGCTTGTGCTGGGCCTAATACCATTGTCGCAGCGCTCGTGCTGACGTCGCGCTGCTCCTAATGCATGCTACTTAACCCTTTCACTACCAGACGAGAGTTGTGGTTAACCTCGCTGGCAGCGAGACATCTTTTCTTGCTGCACTGTCTTGGTCATAGTCCATCAAACTTTGCTGATGAGAGAAGGGCGGTCGACGCATCGGTCGCTTCGCCGACGTGTACAAGTACATGTTCCATGCCGACGACGCTGCAGCCTCACTGGATCCAGTTGAATGCCGCTTCGAAGTCCACCGGCACTGAGTTGCCGTCTTTCTCGAACAAGAAAAAAAATGAGGCGGCGGTCATGCCGAGTTTGTTAGCCAAACCTCACTGTGTCTTGCCAGATTCATTGGCTAGTAACGCTTGCATGGCGGACTACTTCAACGACTATCCGGGTCATCGCAATCGCAAAAACCAACGACCATGGACCGTATGCCATTCACGGTGCTATGTGATGCCAGCTGGTGACTTAGTCCCTGGACATCTGAAAATTGTATAGGATCCCCCGCACCGATCAGAGGGGACATCCAAATGATCCAGGCACGCAAGAGCCCAGACTACCAAAACGAAGCAGATTTTCGCTATGCCGGCACTATCGGGGCAACTGAAATATTCGCTAGTGCGCCTGTTTGCTCTACATGTACATACATGTATACATGTAGGGGCGTGGCCGAAATTTTAGATCGCTCGGGTCGAGAGCTCCATGTCAAATGAGCTACGGTAAGCGTAGAACTCGTTTTGGCGAATCTCAAGCAACCCCACATTTACGCCGAGTAACGAACCCTCCAATCCTCAGGATGGCACCGATTCAGCATCATCTTTTCTTTTTTGCTGTACCGGTACTTTGCGCTTTGTGTTTGGTCAGGTTGCTCTACTTCGGCGGCCGTAATACTCGTCCGTGGCTCGTCCAACAGGATAGCAGCAAGGTCTTTTTTTCCAACTGTACTATAGTTTCCCTTCCAGCGACACGTGCCTTGCATCAAACGATTTTCGCCGAGAGAAGGAAGGCGATAGAAATCCCACGTACATTCGATTTAAGAAATCGGTGCCTCGAGGGCTGAGAAACAAGTTTACGTCCACCTAGACAGCTAATTGTCATTCGCTGCTTCAGTGCTGCAAGGCAGCGCGCTTTGCATCTGGCAAACAAGATGCTTCTGCGGCGAGGAAGTCAGATGTTGGCTTCGCAGGAGACATCACCGTCGACGGATCGCTTTACAAGCCTATGCCGCCGCGTTCAATGCTATGCCACATCGTTCGTAGCTCGGGCGTTTCAGCATTTTTTCGGCTTTCTGGCAGCCGTAGTGCATGTACTATACATACATATGCAGCTTAATAAAACGTAAACTGCCTTACACCGACCCATCCTTCGTAGGATTCCTAAGAGTTCGCAGCGTATTTTTGCAGATAGCTACGCAAGTTCTTTTTTATGCTTATCAAGGTTTAGCGAGCACGTCTTAACTCTTTAACCCCGTAGTTTGTATAGACGATGCCTTCATATCCGCCGCGATTGAGCCGCCTTGCTGCTGCACGATGCTTCAGAATTTGCGCCAGACTTCAAGTTGATATGGCTCCATAAGATGGCCATCGCAGTGGCCTATCCTTGCCATCTTCAATTGCAGACATACAACCGCAGCCCGCCCTGCACAAACCTATATTACAAACTGCTGTATGGTATCGCTGAATGGAGAAAGATTTGCAGTGTGCGCTAGGTGAACGGAAGACGGCCTTCTTTGCGTATTATCCGGTCATAGAGATGCAGCGTCCTGACACTAGCAGCTATCAGAGGTGCTGGTGGGCCGGGACACTTTTCGTTGTTCGTCTACTCTCGCCAAGCAGACCTACCGTTGCATCGCAGCCGATCCCGGCCTGCATCCTGCAGGTGGGGGCAAGGCAACAGCAGCCAATCAATGAGCCGGCTCGTTGAAAGAAGTGCAAGTTGCACTGTGCAACCAACTTGCGACGCCAGTTCTGCCAGTCCTCGCCAAAACTGACCGCGATTTGACTCACCATCAGGGTGATCAGAGCCCCAACAACCCGAGTCCCTCTCCAAATCGCCAGCACCGGACAATGGCAGTAGGGGTCAGTGGGAAGGCCCTCATTATTCATTTTGCCGCCTCCGTTTCACACGACTTCTGTAGCGCCATGACCCGGTCGAGGTTGATTCTCGTCCTCTTGGTCCTGGTCGTCAGCTTGGTCAGCGCGACCGCTTTCGACTGGACATTCTGGAATAAAGACGACGACGCCACCACAGCCCCCGCCGCCAAAACTACAGCAGCGCCTTCGACTACCGCTCCGACTGCGACGACCTCTCCCGGATCGTCTTCCACCCCAGCGACCGACGTACCTGCCATGTCTGGTTCGTCTTCCCTCGATGTGGTCGCCCCTGCCAGTGCCTCGGGGTCTTTTGGGCTTGCCGCGTCTGAATCAGGTTCATTTATCGATGCGTCCACGATTGAGGTGAACGCTGAGCTTGCCAAGGTCACGGACGCTACCAGCGATATCAAGTCGACGTACAGGAACTGGGTGGGCCCCCGTCCGATCGCCCCCGACGCTGCCTGCTACCGCGAAGTGCACATTATGGAGACGTGCCCGACCAACTTCGACCGCAACGAAATCACCAACACGTGCTGGGCCGAGTGCCCCGTCGCCTACCCGGTGGAGTGCGGCCTGGAGTGCATCCGTCAGAACGATGACTGCGCCATGGAAGCTCTCAACAAGGTCGGCGCCATCGCAAACTCGGCCCTGGCTATTGCATCATTCGGTGCCGCCCAGAAGCTGTGGCAGGTGGCGAAGGGCGTGACGCGGGCATTCGACTGCGTTAACATGATGATCGGTACGATGCGATCGATCATCCGTTATGTGCGTAACATCAAGACCGCCGACCCGCAGGCCTCGACGGACAAGATTCTCAACATCATGTACCAGTCGAACAACATCGTGACGGATCTGCCGATTGCCGTCTACTTGTGCATGGGGTGGGATCTGCCGAGACCCCTCGATATCTCTGGACGTGTGCTTACAAGCATGAACTGGATCCTGTTGAACGCCATCGCCTATAAGGAAGACATCGTGTCCAGCTGGAGTAAGTTCAAGGCTTTTCTGATCGGTGCCAACTTCACGGAGGCGGCCAGCAAGATCAACGAGACGGAAATCGGAACGCTCAGTGACGCCCTCAAGTCCAATTCGACTTGCGGCTACGACCTGCGAGCACTGACGGACCGCACGTGGAACACCGTGAACCAGCTGCGAGCGGACAACCCCGGCATCTCGGAGGATGATCTGCGCCTGAAGATGCAGGACACGCCGCTTGTGACATCCGACATTGCCATCGTGACCAACAACTGCATGGAGCAGCTGATCGCGGAGTCCGACGAAGCCACGGCCTACAAGACCCGCGAAAAGATCCGCACGGCTTTCAGCGGTATGATCAACCAGCTCGTGTCAAAGGGCAAGAGCAACAACGGCTCGAGCGAAGACGCCAACCAGTTCATGTACACGGCTTTCAGCAAGACCCTCATCTCAATCGCCGTCACTGGTTTCGATCTTATTGGTGTGATGGGTTTGATCGCTGCGTACCTGCAGACGGTGTGCGGCCCGACGAACTTCATCGGTGAGATCGATGACGGCACGGACCCCAGAACGCTTGGCTTGACCACCATCCAGAAGGCATTCAACCAGAGCACGATGTCCTGGACCAAAAAAGGAGATGGCGCGGTCATCGTCAACTTCAAGAGCACAGACACCAAGGCCGTGACGGTGAACATCATGTCCGGTGGCGATAAGATCGATGAAGTGGACATCAAAGCTGGCGGCACTGCCAAGTGGACGTCCAATGTCACAGCTTTAGCCGGAAAGACGCTGTACTTTGACCGGTGGCGCCCGGGGTTCCTGGGTCTGCCCGGTACAGGAGGTGGCTCACTATTGTTGTGGGTGCCTCACGCGTCTCAAGGTGGCCACTTGGAAGTTGAGGCCAAGCTGAACGTCAGCTAGGCACGCCTAGCACCCCAATAGAGAAGAGTTAGCAGTGCGTCCCATAGACTATAGTAACAACGAGTTGTAATAACAAATTAGATGTGAATATTTTTTCAATGCTGAACCGAGTTCATTGACAACCCCTGAAGTTTTGCGGAGAAATGTTATGATCACCGTGAGTCGTTTGGCTTACGCATAGCAGCCTGGTGTCGCTTCATACATTACATGTACAACGAGAGCACTCGTCATTTCGCCAGTTGCCGGCCCACGGAGGCCCAACTAATAGGCTAGGTCCAGTGTACTATAGTTGATTTTACTGACAGTTCCGTTGCTGGCGCCGCGACAGTATGGGAACACTATATGTGACGCGGACGCTGCGCCTCTACAGCAAGCGAGTATAGCCTTCGTGCTATGACATCCTTCGGTGTGCAACTGATAATTGGTAAGGTAAGGTAGCAATAGAGGACCGATAAACTCTCGGGAAGCATGACAATACTGCATTTCAACATGCCGCACGCCACGTTGGACGATTGACTTTTCCACTGGAAAGAATACACTTGACGTAATGACAAGCGATATCAACGGCTTGCATGTGTGCCACCACTGTCCAAGGTCCAGCGTCGGAGACAATTGCTTCTCCTACGACTGGCGGGGTGTACATGTATATTTTAGTAGCTGCGCGGGAGCAATGGACAGGATGATATCGGTCACGATCCTACGGGAATTTGGCTTGATACATTCGTACTTCAAGGAGCAGTGACGAGTCGTCACTGACGACCGCATGAAAAAGCTTTCGGACTTTCTATTTTACAAATGATTCGGTGTGGATCTGTTAACTGGGCAAGCGACGGACGATTTGAAAAGCTGCGAGCGCGCCGTGATGAGCACGTGCTTTCGAGAAAGCGGATGTCCTCGAGCGTGAGCCCGGAAACGATACATGTACACAGTACCGGTGTAGCTGGAACTCCGTCGCGTATCAGCCACCTACCGAGCCGGTTGATCATGAATTATTTTTTTTTGTAGAAGTGGCAGATCAACTTTTTGTGCCAAGCTTCGCAAAATTCCTTCGCGGTCTGGCCTGCCAACGAATTACTGCGACCAGACCGCGGCTTCGGAACAGATTTGGATCACCCGAACCGCTGAACGAATCCAAGTAAGCCGCCTACAGAAGCGCCATTGGATCCTGGGATTGGAGTCCAACTTTAATACGCGGATTTACCGAGCTGACAGCAGTGGTAGCCACGTACTTACGATTCATTTGAGCTCCGGTTTACATGTAGTATACCCAAACGCAAGGTTGTCGAACAATTTCGTCGGATGAACAGCGAGGAAAATTGTTCACGCATGATAATGGTGTGGTTCAATAATAGACGCACGATGGCCGCTCGCGACAAACGCCGCTTTCTCTTGCTGCACCACGTATTGTTGAGGTGCAGGCGGCACACAGGCACATGTCGACCCTGCACCAAATGACTTCACGATCCTCTAACACTGCTGCTGGAGTGCAAGTGCCACGCTCGAACCGTGTACAGTTTTCCAGTTGTAGTCAGGTACCACCCATGGGAGGACTGACATGTACCACCCAGCGAGTTACATATCATTTGCTGGTTGGCACTGGAATAATTCCAGTGCCAACCAGCAAATGCTCGCATCTCATGCCTTGTCGAGATTGGAAGTCACGCGACTTGTCTCTTCATCGATAAACGTAGTAAAGAGACAACACCGCTGCTTGCATTATGTACGTGTCAGCATAAACTCACTGGTATCCAAAACTGCCGCGTGGACAACTTTTTTCGGCGATGGCAACGTTAAAGTGCGGTGCGCGTGTCGTCGCAGCGTCTCAATATGTCTTTGCCACGACCAGAAAAGGCTGGAGCAGGGCTCGATCGTGCGCGCAGAGGCTGGAAATGCTTGGTTGCAACCCGTTCCCGGCGAACTTCACCTTGCCGCAGATCTTGCATCAAAATATTTCGCTTCGTCTACTACGCCATACGACCAGACAACGTCGTTTGCGCAAGTCGACCGCAAAGTTTCCTATTATCTTCTCGACAACAATTGTTGATCCGCTGCCACCGACGTAGGGCTCGTCACGATGCTGTTGCCTGGCGCAACAAATGTCTCGTACTGGTCCAGGTGCGTTGGTGTTGGGTGCATCGTGCTGCCACCTCGTGCCAGGCGTTTATCTGAAATATTCTAGGAAAGTTGTACTGCATCGTAGACTCGAAGTGTGTTTTCCGGTGTACAGAAAACCCTGGCCAACTTAGCACCAACGGTGAACGCACTTCCTACCAAGTGCAACATGGTGCTTAGACAGCATCGTTTGCGGAGGCAAGCTGACGTCGGAGCTTCAGTTTGCGTTGTTCGAAGTAATGAACTAGCCAACATCCAATAGGGGGTTCATTTCTTGGTTCTTAGCGGAATGAACATCGGAAGGGTTATTCCTAAGGCTCATTCCTTATAGCGATGTCCAAATAGAAAAATAGGTGACTTCTACATTGACGACTTATTTCAGATAGCAAAAAAGTAGGTAAAGAAGTCATCGCGAAGTCTAAGTTAAAGTTACCTACTTTTTCAGAAACCTTTGAAACAGAAAAAGCTATTTGATACGTGGTTTCCTTTCACTTCAATGTGCCCGCACTCTTGAGTGCGCAATTCCTTGAAGCACTCATCCGGCGCGCAGCATGGTGCCATTTTTCATTTCAAGGTTATGGCTATATTGAAAGCAATTGAACCTATGGAGGCAACGACCAACAATATACCGTCACTGTAGAGCCAGTGTGTCTCAACAGCCCGTCGATTGGTTGAAACGGTCCTCTCGACTTCTATCTTGGAATCCAGCGGATAGCGTCGCGGTCCTGCCGCTCCAGCAGCGACACCTGCCCTCCGAAGGCCGATACCTCCTCCACTGTAGTTGTCAGGGGCGATACGCGCTCCATCGCGCCCAATGTGTTACAGGCCACCAGCAAGCGCTCCATCAGCGCTGGTGCCACCCTCCCCGAGGACATCCGTGATATGTCCTCATCACTGCGATTCCTTGACCCGCCGCGCCTTGGGTGCACCGTATAGGACCACCCTGTCGCAGCCGGCTTCATATGGCGCAGGCCACGTGACCGACAGCTTGCTCCCGCGCGTCAATACGGGGCTGTGGATGGGCTGCGTGGAACAGTCCGCACCACGCCCAGCAATCTGGTGACCGACCAGAGCTGCGCGCAGCCCGTTAAGGCTTTGACGACCAGTCGGGACCACGGGCGTCACCCGTGGACTGGTTTCTGATAGGATACGGTGCGATGGATTTGTATGTACAGCCATCGTGGGCCCCGACGAGCCCCACCTTCCGTGTTGGAAAGCGTATGAACTCACTCACAGACAACTTGTTAACTATAAAGGGGAAATCTTGGACTGAGGGCGCCACGCACTTGCTACTGTGGCGTCCTTTCCTACCATCACTCTTGATAAGCCTTGATGGCTTCACTTGCAGTGGTGACGCCGCCGCTTCACTGCTGACTGTCAGCAGACTAGCTGCTGCAGTCGGGAGCTATTTCTAACACGCCCCCTCCGAAGTCACTTCCTTCGGAATATGGTCCTTGGTCATGCCGATCATCTTGTTCAGTATCTCGAATCTGTCACTTGCGAGTGCTTTGGTCATCGTGTCCGACGGGTTGTCATCGGTTTTTACCTTCCAAAGCTCGACAGTCTTCTTCGTGGCTTGATCACGAACCTAGTGCCACCTCAATTCGATGTGACGTGTACGACGGCTGTATGTTGGGTTGGTAGCCATCACGAAAGCCGCTTGGTTATCGATGCCCTGGCGAATCTTCACCGCCATATTCGGGAACACTTCAATCAATACGTTTCGCAAACCTTGGCCCTCCATGCAGGCTTCGCAAGCTGCGACGTACTCCACCTCGGCGGTCGACTGCGCCACAATTGTTTGGCATCTCGACGCCCACGATACAGCACCTCCGGCCATGCAGTGAACGTAGCCAGTTATACTCTTTCTTGTATCGGGGTTGTTACCCCAGTCGGAGTCGCAATAGCCTTCAATCAGTAGCGTATTGCTCAGCTCCTCCATCGGTTTGTCTCTTGTGTAGACGATGCCTTGGCTTTTGGTGCCCACCAGGTATCGTAACACTCGCTTAGCAGCACCAATGTGCTGTTGCGTTGGACATTGCACGTATCTGCTTAGCTGTCCGACAGCATAAGCCAGGTCGGTCTAGTACATGTGGCCAAATACATCAATGATCCAACCAGCTCGCGATATGGGACCTTTTTGCCGTTCTGTGGCTCCTGCTTGCGTTGGGCCGTATCTGTATCACTCACGGTTAGTCGCAGAGTAGTCTCCATCGGAATCCGACTTGGGTGCGCCTCGCTAAAGCCAAATCTCTCTAGGACCTGCTCGCAATATCGGGTTTGGTGAATCTTTATCGACCTGTCATTCTGTTCGACCTCAACACCGAGGTATGTGCTCAAGAGAACCTGGTCCTTAATACCGTAGTCCTTGTCCAATTGTTCGAACATTTTCTTCTTGAACTCCTCGTTCTTCGTCGCGCCAAAATATCATCGACGTAGAGCAGTACGATCGCGAATACGCCATCGCGCTCATAAAAATATAGACACGGCTCAGTGCTATATTGCTTGAATCCGTAGCGAATGAACCACGAGTTCACTTCGGTGTTCCACTCTCTACCAGACTGCTTTAGCCCATATAAGGCTTTGTTGATCATGTACACCATGCCAACTTCCTCGCAGGGGTACCCATCCAGATCTTCCGAGATATTGCTTTATAGCGAGCAACGCGTTGAGATAGGCTGTGTTTATATCGCCTTGGTAGATCGTCAGCTCCAGAATGATGCACAGCGCGATGAATAGGCGAAACGTAGCCATGCGTGCAACGGGGGAGAATGTTTCTAGATAATCAAGCCCCGGTCGTTGTTTGTCACCTCTGCCTACAATCCGTGCTCGGAATTCCATAACGTATCCCAAATGATCAGTCTTTGCATCATAGACCCACATGGTCTTCAAAAGCTTTTGACCCGCTGGTAATTGACTCCTCGGAATCATCTTCAGTACTCCTTTCGCTCGTAAAGCAGAAACTTGCTTATCCATTGCGGCGTTCCAGAACGATGCGAACTTTGAGCGTAGTGCTTCTCGACGAGTGCATAGAATCTTCACGTCGCTCAATCGAATGCCACTATTTCCACGGTGGTCGGTATGCAATGCCTTGAGCGCAGAGTAGACCTGATAGTCTTCAAATCGTTCTGGTTTGCGTCGCTCATGTGCTTCACGTAGACCAGGTCGTCGTGGAGGCGAGTCTCTCTTGACACGTTTCGCGTCGACTTTTGCTCGTTTTGGTTCTCTCGTACGCTTGACTTCTTGTTCACGAAGTCGTCTACGACCAATCATGTGGTCTGTTGGAAGTGCTAGCTTTTTATGGCCAACTTCGCCTTCATCAGCAGGATCAATCAGGCAGTCGTAGTAAATTTTATCGCATGCGCCATGATCATCTGCTTCAACTGCTACGAGATCTGTGATGTGGCTCACCGGCACACTGTCGTCCTGGTCCACATCACCTTCAGGTTCATCATCGCAGTCACTTGCCTCAGTGTCATAACCGGCATCTTCCTCGGAATCGACATTGCTCTCGGCCTTACTCGGTGTATTCGACTCACCTGTTCTGGTTCCAACCGCTGAATTATAGTTAGGGACATCCCCCGTATCTTCTGCAGCTAGTCCATCATCAGAATCTGGACTACGTGCATCTTCATCTTCATTGACATCAGTGTCAGCATTCGCATCACCGCTCTCAGCTACACTTCCGCCCTCCTGCGTTTCTCCGAACGCATCATCGTTTTGGTAATCTGAGAACGAATCTTCCTTTTGCTCACCAGTACTTTGATTATCGCTTTCAGTGCCCAAATCAAATGGTGTGCTATTGAGTACCATGTCATTCCACACTTGCCTTCCACCACTTGATGTGTCTTCCGATTCAACATCCTCCATAGTCACGTTGCTCGGTTTGTTACTTCTCACGGAATCATTGTCAACCTCAGCTTGTTGGGACAAACTATCATCATCTAGGTCATCGTCGTCCTCCAGGTTATCCAGTTCACCGTTCACAACAAACTCGTTGAATGTCTGCATCCATTTGTCAACTTTCATCTTGAAACCCTTTTCATATCGGTCCCTATACTTGATCGTCTCGTTGAATTTCACATCCGACACAAAACCTCTTTGTAGGAAAGTATACGTGGCATCCGACTACGTCCTCACGATAGCCAATCAAGAATCCAATGCGACAGTTTACACTAAGCTTCTTACGCTTAGACACGGGTGTATGGCAGTACGTGACTGAACCAAATGCTCGAATGTGGTGGATGTCAGGCTTCGACCCGAACATCAATTCGTATGGCGTGCGCCCAGCACCCTTACAGAACACTCGATTCTTCACGTAGACTGCCGTCTCTAGTGCGTGTGTCCAAAACGAAATAGGTAGTCCTGACTGGAGCATCATCGTCTTCACCATTCCCATCAAGGTCTGGTGGGTGCGCTCAACAGGATTCAACGGCGACGCATTCAGCCCCACTTTGGTGTGAACAATTCCACGCTTTTGTACCACCTCTCCATAGTGCCATTGCAGAACTCTTGTCCTTTATCGGTTAGGACTTGTCGTACTGGCACCTCGTCCACTTCGGGACTATCTATCAACTCGCGGGTCACTACATTTCCGACGCGACTTCCGTGTTGGCGTTCCGCCCACGCAATATACTCTTGCATGTGACATTGACTTCTCCCTCCGTACGTGACTTCAGCAAGTACGTCGTCACGAAGCGTGAATATGCATCCATCACAACTAGAACAGCACTGTATTGCGTTCCATTATGCAGTCCAGGAATTAGTAAGTCTGCGAACACCAAGTCGTTCACCCTTTCCGTATCACGATCGAGCTTCTTGCGATACGCCTTGCGCCGCTGCTTTCCAAAATGGCAATCTGCACAGTCAATCTTACCACGCTTCTTCAGCATGATGCCCTTGGCCATTCCGCGATCGACCATTAGGCGAATGTACTCCGGACATGTGTGGCTCAAACGCTCGTGCCATACATCAATGTCTTCTACGCTATCAGTCACTGTAAAATTCGCAACAACCTGTTTCTTCACAGTAGTGTTCTTTTTGCTGGTTACCGTGCCTCCAATGTTGTGTGCACTAAACGTCCAAAGCCGATGCTCGTGTGTTGTGTGGATCACTTCCGTATCGTCCTTTGACATGCCAAATATTCTCGCATCTTGGTCCCACGACATCTTGAACCCTTGGTCTAGAGCCAAACCAGGTGAGAATAAATTGCATCCAGCTTGAGGAACGTAAAGTACGTCCTCCACGAACACAAACACCATTTTTTCGTCAATCATGGTAGCAAATAAAATTGTCCCAAAGCCTTCAGCTTGAGTGTCAGCACCATCCGCAAAACCTGATATCGTCGGGTTCCAGTCGCTGTCTTCCATGTCCTGAAGCACCGTGAAATACTCCTTGCAAGCTACAATGTGTGCATTTGCACCAGTATCAAAATACCATTGACTCGGATCATAATTCTTCGCTGCCCATTTCACAGCTTCACCGACGACTACTTCACGTTTGTGCGCGCGATCAGCTACTTCAGCTGCCAGTTCGAATGCCTCTACCTCCGTAGACTTCACTGCAGAGCGTGCGTACTTGGCCTGAGCATTCTTCCTTCCACTAGGTTTCTCTTCTCCAAGCAGATTAGGGCAGTTCCGTTTGTAGTGTCCTTTACCACCGCAATAATGACACGTAAATTCAGTATTCGGAGTCCTTTTCTTTGATTCATCACTTGACGTTTGCATCTTGCCGCCTTTCTGAGAGCCAGCTACATTACCAGTCTTCTTCTTGCTTAGGTTGTTTCCAAAGGCACTGTTCTCCCAGTCCTTATTGCGCGACTCAGCAGCGAGAATCATCTCGCGCACCATGGCGGGCGTGTACTTGCTCATGTCAGAGCTGAAGAACACCTTCCTCCTTAATTCATTGTAGCAGGTCTGCGTCGGCAGACTCCGCAGCATCAAATCAACCATCTGAAGATCATTCACAGGAGCCTTCAGGTCTTCTAACTGGTCTTTGATCTCGAACAAATTGTAGAGATGGTTGCGCACGTCGCCATTTGCACGAAGACGAGTCCTGTGTAACTCGCCTTGCAGGCGGTACACCTTCTGCGCTGTCATGGCCGGATTCTTTTTCCCTTCGTAGATGGAGCAAAGATCTTGCCACATCTCGGTGCCTGTCTTCTTCGACATCACCTGCTTTGCCAGTTTCATCGACAGGGAGCCCTGAATCAGGATCTTAATCTTGGCCTGCTTCTTCTTGAAGGCATCCTTCTCGTTTTGATCCCAGCTGGCATCCGCCGTCGTTTGTCCCGTTGCAATCTCATCCAGCAAACTCTTCTCAAACGCATTGAGCATGGCATGCTTGTAGAACATCCAGTCGTCGCCGTTCCAGTTGACCGGCGTGCCCGACGAACTAATCTTGAAGCACTTCTGCTTCTTGCCGTCTTCTGAGTCCGATGAGACCATCTTGTCGTTGTAGTTACGTTCCCGTAGTGCTCTCTTGTGCAGCGGTCGCGTTCTTAGGTTTGGGCTCGTAACCCTGTTGGAAAGCGTATGAACTCACTCACAGACAACTTGTTAACTATAAAGGGGAAATCTTGGACTGTCCTTTCCTACCATCACTCTTGATAAGCCTTGATGGCTTCACTTGCAGTGGTGACGCCGCCGCCTCACTGCTGACTGTCAGCAGACTAGCTGCTGCAGTCGGGAGCTATTTCTAACATTCCGGCTGACGGTTTCCACACCGCCGCAATACGTCGCCGCACGCAGCAACGCAAACAAATTAGCTTGGTCCACGATGTCACCCGTGAGCTGTTAGGCGTACTACGCGCTGGACCTTACGTCCAGGCGTCCAGCGGTCGGCTTCCACACCGCACCGCTTCAGCTTGGACCATGGTTGAGCTGTCCCCCCTGTCAACAGAAATCCCACCTAGGCTAGTGAGGCTAGCTCGCTTGGACCACGCTCGTCAAGCGTGAGCGTCCCAGCGAAGGCATGCCTGTCCCACTGAGTTGCGCCGTGTACACCAGCGCGCCTGCTTCCAGGGCGACTGGCTCACATGAAGGGAGGATTCTCGTCCAGTCGTGACCAATCCGAGTGCGATGCGATGCTAACCGTCACCTCTGATTGGTCAGATCCGTCAGCTCTGGACCGACGCTCGCCTGTCCCTCGCTGATTGGCCCCCTCTTCGACTTGCTCCCGGCGACGCAAATTGCGGAATGCAGCATGGTGCCAGCCGACGACGCCACCACTTCTTCGTCTCCTGGGTATGAGTTCCGAGATCCTACATTTCTGAAGTACCACGAGACGTTGCTCTCCGCAGCGGAGTGTAGATCACCGGGCGATAAACCACACCGAGATCTATGATGTATCTGTCGACCATCTTGGCGTCTTCGTCGTACGCCATGTTGTCAGGGTTGTAGTTGCCAGTGCTCCGCGATATAGCGTCATCTCCAGTATGCGTACCGCTCGAGAACACTCCATCAACCAGCCCGCTCGCCACCACCAATTCAGCGGCTTTGAACGGTCTTCTCGTGGTGAAGCTCGTTGCCTAGCACGTCGCAAGCAACTTGCGCAGCGCCCTCAACGCCCAGACCGCGCTTTTTACTACCTCCAGCATGGTGCTGGCACCGCGGCACTGCGGCAGACATCGCGTTCTACTCTTCAATATGGGTCAACAGTTGACCTGAAGCGTTTGGCGGGACCCCGGGTTCCCCCCAAATAAACAGAGGGATCCCAGAATTATTTATTTTATCGGTGCGAGCACTAAACCATCTAACCACAGTTAGAATTCCCAACGCTAACTAGCACGGAACAACCCGGGGGAGGTTCACGGATGACAGTACCTCGGCGAAATCGAAAGAAAGACCCTGATCGACAAGAAGCGGCATACATGCGTGCCATCGAGAAACTGGGAAATGACTCCGTGAAGCAAATTTGCAGAGCGACTGGGACTCTTGGCATACAAAATACGGAGGCAAAGAGTGACAACAGTCCGAAGGAGTTGTTTTAGGGCTGTTACAACAAGGCATGTCTGAGAGCGTAATTCCTGTTGGCGGGAGCCGTAGTTATCTGTTTGAGATTGACCAAGGTATTTGCACAGCCCGTAAAACAGTTAATACCCCCGACGAAGATGCTACTACATTTGCAATGATCTCACCAGGCAACATCTCCAGCATCCGGAAGGCAGTGCTAACTGAGCTCTTTGGGTCAAGAGTGCAGAGTATTTGGGAAGCTTCAATTCGAGATGCCCATCTCCCACATCACCCAACGAATGAGATCTCCGGAAAAATATCATTCTGCAAAATATTTTTCTATTCCGAAGGAGTATCTATACTACTATCCTGATGTGCCTGAAGCAATCCTCCATGCTTCTGTTATGAAGGGGAAGAAACAGAAACAGCTTCTCGAGACGCTAGAGAAGCTGTGTGTGGTAGTGAAAAAGCGAAGAAGCGCCAACGCTGAGCCCCAAGAAAAAAAACCCGACAAAACTGAAGGCGAACCACCCTTCCATCCTGCAGTTCTTTGGCTCCTTGTCGAGCACTGCTCATTGTTCGTCGTAGAATATGATCGCATAAAACTTTCTATATAAATTTTCAACATCAATATCGGTTGTTTTGGCAGTACCGGGGTCCAAGTGGGACCTCGGGTACCCGCCAAACACTTCAGTTACTGACAGAATAAGTCGGCTCCCCCTACAAAAAGCTGGTGCCGGACCTACTTATATTTGTCGGCTTATAAGTCGGCAAAACAGAGGTCGACTAATTCTCGGTGCATACTAATTTGGACAAAAGCCGGTGAAAAAGGTAAGTGATTTTCCATTTGGACATCGCTCTTCGTGGTAGGCTAATTCCTTGCCCAAATTCTATCGAGTTGTGCAGGCTTGGAGTTTTATTGCACACTATTTGGAAGTTGAGTTGAGTTGAGGTTTTTTTTTTAATTATAATCGGACTGCTATTTACTATTTACGCAGGAGCAAGCCCAGTTGCCTCTATGGGATGCTGCGCGATCTATAAATAGGTATAAGATGATGCCCATCATTCCACATTTTCGATTTGCCTCACCTTTCGTGGGTAAGAAAAAAACAGCGCTTCTAGCAGTCCTTGTCGACTTTGCTAAATGTGGGGTAAATACTTCAGAATTCAAAATGTACATTTCTTGATTGATAAGCATATCGGGTGCATCTGTGTACCCCCGTATTGCCCATCGAGTACGTGGTTATGAGATCATAGTGTATCAAAGCTGGCGCACCACACACAATATATGCCAAGGCGGCGGTCCTGCAACATCAGCAGTAATAACGCTGCATCATTATACATACTTTAGTTGCGTATTAATCCCACCCCCGGAATCTGGTAGCACTCCCCGGGTGACTGTTTGTCTAGCTACCCACCTGTAGTGGGATCCGAATGAACACACTCACGAGGGAAGCTGGCGCTTCCTTAGAACTCTTGCTTGTTTTGTTGCCTGTGAATAGCAGAATGAGGTCGGCTAATCCTACGTCAGATACTCCTAATGCTTCCTCTGAATATTCTTCAGTAGTCTACCTTCCTCGTCGTCTAATTCTGTGCCAGCTTGGCTTAAACCGCCTTCGGTTCTCAGCCCAGATGCGTGGTCAGGTCCTGAAGACCATCACCCCACTACATCGCCCTTCCAAGACTTGACCCCACATTTATAACCTCGTCTGGATCGCTTGAGTGTTGCATGAAATGTCCAATGTAACGTCACTCTGACAGCATGTTGAAGTGTTAATCTTGCTGCACAGTTGCAGCAAAATCTTCATCGCCCTTTACAACCGCATACGGCTTCACCAACGCTGGAATATCCTTCACCAAAGAATTGAGCGATTCCCATGAGTCCTCGGTTGGTTCCAGACCTTTCCACTCTACCAGTATCTCATTGCACCTCTTCGCCAAGTTCCATCGGTGATCTTTGAGTTCTGCAACGGTGAGGACAATCCCCTGAGCAGCCACGTGCTCACGGATTTCCTCCGTTACCTCAAACGACTCATCCGCATAAAACTTGAGGTGTGAAGCGTGCACGTCTGATTCCGCGCCGGTCACCAGGTGACGCACGCGAAAAGAGTGTTCGTCTGTCCCAACTACCTATCCAGGTTACTAACTGTTTGTCATTGTGTTTCTGGTTCATTCTCGACCGCAACACGTAGTCACCAACATCGAAATTCATCCTCCGAGCTTCTTTCTGTATGTTTTGATTCCGTCCGACCTTGCTCCTAAACTTTGCGATGCATCGCTTGCACTTGGCCGCGCATCATGCGTAGCTTCTTCTCAATATGTACTGAGTTCGTACTGATCCGAACGTAACTTTGTGCCTCACTATCGAAACTGAAATCGAGAGGAGACATTGCCGGTAGACACAGAAAAGCTCCACCGGCGCCTTGTTTCCTAGTGAAGGAACAGGAGTATGGTTCAGACTTGACTGGACCACTGGGATGAACTGCGGCCAATCACGAATGTCCACCTTGCTTTCATGGCACAACGTTCGAAAGACTTGAATGATGTCCCGGTTCAATCGCTCGATTGTTCCATTACCATGGACTATAGGCCAACGTGAACCGTTGCTCACACCCGAGGCGCCTAGCGACTTCAGTCACTACTCGGTTCTTAAAATGGCTACTTTGGTCACCTATCCACACGCGAGGTGCACCGCAGCGACTGTGCCAGTCAAGGATGGCCTCTGTAGTTACATATGCATTTGGTATTGCGCGCGGCACAAGTTCACAAAAATGGGTCACATTGTCCTTAAGTACCAACAGATACTTGTAGGTGCCGTATGAGTCACCGAGATGCAAGTAGTCCCAGTGCATTCCACCATTTTGATCTGGACTCCGGAATGTATCTATCTGCCCATGGTCGACTAACCGCCTTGCCTCCTTTTAACTGCTGACACATGAGACAGTCAGCAAGAAATTTCTTGAAAATGTCAGATAGATTTCGTACGAGGAACCTGCGATTGACCACCTTCATCAGCGTTTCACGGCCTCTGTGACCCTGGGGTCTACCGTGAGATATCACCAAAAGCCGCTGAGTCAAGTCCGAGTCGATGGCTGGTATCCAAATTCGATCGTTGTTGCACAGAAAAACTACACGACTCGGCTTCAAACCTTGCGGTCGATCCACGATGCCCTTGCGTTGGACTGCCTGCAATTTTTCCACTGTTGGTCATACAAAATTGCCATCACTATATAGTCAAAGAGAGGTCTGACCCGGTGGCGTACTTTGTTGGGTATTTGTCTGTTGACCTTCACGATGTCGCTTCAATACAACACGCTTGACAGCCACACTAGGTGCTGGGTGAGCTCCTGCCCATCGAGAAATCATATCAGCCCAAAAGTTGTGAACACCATCGATGTGCTCGATGGAGTACCGATACTCCATCAACTTCATGGCCCAACGAAGCAGTTTTCCACGCATATGTTTTTTTTCTTCATGCCCCAGCGCGAAAACATGTATCAAGTTGTGATAGTCGCAGTACATGCGAAGCCCACCAGGACGTAGCAACAGGTAACTCAAATTGTCACACGCTATGATGATCGGGTAGGCATCCTTTTCGATAACGCTCCAATTCTTCTGCGCACCCGTAAACGTACCACCCAGACAAATTAACAGCTCGTGCTGCTGGTCTTGTATATCCACACTATTTTTCCAAGTCGGCGTTTGGGTAACAACGATGGACCAACCAACGTCTGAGGCATTTGTAAGCAGAATCATCTCGGCGTCTGGCTTTGGGAATGCGAGGGTAGCAGCATCAGCTAGATCATCCTTGACTTTGTCGTACGCCGCGCGTTCTTGCGCGGTGAGTGCCACAGGAATTCCCGAAGCCACGCGCTTCTCCTTCTCGACGCTTTGGTCATCGCCTGTTCCATTGTGTCTTGCAGCGGTCACGCCAATCGAGCATAGTCTACGATGCTGTCTCTCATCTAATTTGTGGAACAGAGGAATTGCTGCAACTCTCCTGCATTCGTCGGGTATGGCATGCTCCGCAGACCTTGTATTCTCTCTTGATCATGCTTCACCCCTTCACCATTAATCCGCTTGCCACACCACTTGACCTCTCGCATGTATAGACATGACTTGGCTGCACTCAGTTTGAAGCCGAACGTTGCCGTCAGCTCCAGCAGTTCCTGCAACTTGTCCAGGTACGTGTCGACATCCGCCGCGTGCAACAACAAGTCACCACTAGCAAGTGCTTGTACAGCAGCGCGGTGAATCAGCGCTCAATAGTAGACTGGAAATATAAAGCTGCATATGCGCTTCCTTGCGGTACTCGCTTTGGGGTGTAGACTTTCCGGTGAGTCCACCACATGCTGCCAAGCGTGCTAGAATGATGTCTGACGCAGGGAAATCTAGTGGTGATCAGACTCAAACAACACAGCGGCGTATATTTCGGCCCTCCTCGGAGGAGATCGCTCCGGGACCAAAACGTGGATGCTGGACCTGTGGTGGTCAACACAGGCAAGCCGACTGCCCGGAAAATGACCGGCAGTAACTCCTCGGCGACCCGCATGCAGCAACCTGGGAGGCACCGTAAAGCTAAAACGAACTAACGAATTAGTGAATGTCTTCCAGACCGACTGAGACAACCCCGATTACTGCGTGTGTGTGGCGTCGTGGATGTGGAGTATTGTCCGGATTCGGGAGCTGAGGTGCCGTGCATTAGCTCAACGACTCTGAAGAAGTTTGGTGACCGCGGGGTGAACTTCGAATTTGTAAATTGAAGACGCCTATCGAGTGCAAACTACCAGCAGGCAAGAAGAAATGGGCAAGCGAATCGACAAAATTACGACTGTCGCTCATAACAGCCGCTGGTCCTGTCAATATTGTGAAACCTGTGGAGTGTTTGGTACTCGAAAATGATGATGATGGGTTTCTGCTTGAAGATGATGTGCTGAAGCTGCTTGGGATTGATGTCGAAAGACAATTGGATCTTCTGGCATCACCAAGTGGAGACGATGGAGATATGTGTCCTCGCGCAACAGCGAGAGTTATGACATTCACAAGGCTGTAGAGTCGATGATCGAGCTGGCCTTGGTAGAAGGTTTTCCGGCTGACAAGGTCGAGCGGCTACACACTATCCTATATGCGTACGACGATTGGAGATTGGTTTTGTGTAACGATCCTTCAGCAACCGTAGAGCCGGTGAAGGTGAGGATGAAGACGGGCTGCAGGCCGTTCAAAGCAAAGCCTCGCAAGTACGCGCCAGAGTACCAAGCCTTCTTGGAGACCTTCAATGACATGTTGGTTAAGCTTGGTTGGGTAAATGAAAATCCAACGAGTCGATGGGCTTGTGCTGCACTGCCGCTGCGCAAACGAGGTGGAAATGAATTTCGCCAGACAGTGGACAACAAGCCATTTAACGTGCAGACTGAACCGATGGCAGGATTGATGCCGAACCTGCACGTCGACTTGGAGAACGTGCGAGGTAGTAACCACTTTCGTTTGTTTGACTTTGTAACGGGTTATTGGTAACTACCGCTTTCTAAAGAGTGTCACGAACTTTTGTCGTACATAAGTTTGGCTGCCTGCTGCATAGGTCGTCGTTTGTTCCGTTTAAGAGCGCTGTCTTCTCGATCAATTTCCAGAGCTTTCTCGCTCACGATCTGGAACAGCACAGGCACACTTGACTTTGCAACAGGTAATCGAAAGTCGATCTCGTTCTTGACTCTCTTCTTCAATTCTTCTGACAAGCAGCTTAGAAGTACTTTGCACTTCTTCTTGACACCTTCCTTCTCTGTGAAAAGCGCCGCCAATTCGTTGTACTTAACGATCGAGTTGCAGAGGTGGAAATAATCCATCACCCGTGCATCAACATCGCTCTTGGTTGTTGACATCACTAGCTGTCCCCTGAAGAGCTCGTCAATGTCAGGGAGCACGTTGTTCTTGAAGCTCTGCATCGTCGTCATGATCCAGCCCCCGTCGGCATTCCACCCGCTCAAAACACGGGCAACTTTTCGGTCTTCGCGCGGAGTGTTGAACACGTAGGCAAAGCCTTTGTTCGTCCGGATCATATCCCACGACCCTCGATCGAAGATCCACTGCGCTGCTAGTCGCTCGTCTCCGATGGCATGCTACGCCCCTCCTCGACGAAAGGAGTGCGACGTCAGGTTGTTGGTTGCCCCGACACGCGCTTCAAGAACCGGTTGACGTAAGCTTGGATGCCATCTTCTCCGCGAGTGTGACTGGTTGGCTCGGGGGTAACAGCAGCGGGAGTTGGCGGTATCGGTGGGGGGGGGCAAGAGTAGCGGAAGCTGGCGGCGGATGCTCAGCAACTTGAGCAGCAGGTGGCCCACCAGTGGTTGTGGTTTCCGATACACTGAAGTGAAGTACTTCGAGAAGGGGGTCTCCCGCATTGAGCGAGGTCGTGGCCGGCATGGCGAGGGAAGGAAGCTGACTGAGCAGCGACGCACACGGCGCTTCCTGCATCACCAGTGCTACTGCCAGTGTGTGCAACGGGCAGGTCAGGAAGTCGTCACGATCAGGTACCAGGGTGAGGCCTTGCTCCTCGGCCGTTTTCATACGAAGCATCCGGACGTAGAAAACGTTGTCAACCGACATCGTGATGTGCTGCTTGCTGACGTAGCCGAGATCCGAAGAACGGCCAAAACAATGCCACATGAGGCATGCAAGCACTGCGTCTTCAAAATCGGACGCGACAGACGCCGTGTTGTAGACATAGCGGATTAGTGAGCGCAGATCCTCCTTTGTGCAAGGTGGTGCCTTGTTAGTAACCCCCCCCCATTCTCACGTTTTAAGCAATGCTTTTCTAGAGTCTTTCCCTGTTTGAGCAGGATTAACTCCGTTGGGACTCTAAGATGAGGATGCTCATCGAAAAACCAAAGCTTGACATTTCTGAAGTATGAAATGGCACTGTTCGGTGCCAACTTACCCTTCTTACCTTCATATGTGGCGAGATAGTAGCCGAAGCGATCCATTACAGTTGCTAGACTCTTACCGGAGCTGTCGCCACGAATGCAAGCTTGAACAACGTCCATGGAAACGTCCTCAGTTTTCAGCATGCGCTCGAAAGCACCGATTCCGGTGATACGCGCTTTTTGCGTGTTGGTGGGGACAAGCGCGGTGAGGCTCATATTGCTTTCTGTCTGTTCTGGAAGTGACCATGAGCGGCTCACCAGTGCCCCACTACTCACTGCCTAGATTAGGATTTTGCCTATTTGTCAGATTCACGATTCTATTTTCAGTATACTCGAATAACTTACTTTCAGTATTGACGCATACATATTTCTGCCAAGCTTCCGACAAATATTTGTCGGAATGCGAAACCTAACCCTGAGCGATTTAATTGGTTAAAATACAGTGATGTAGAGAAGTGATAGGTCAGAAATATGTCCGGTTTGACTGTGATCACTATCCTGCAGTTCTATCTGTCGGAAAAACAACTATATTCATCTATAAGTAAATATAGTGCCTACATCATCAAGATTTTGAAAGTGCCTCGATATGGTGTGACTCTGCACTCAATGGCTACTATAAGCAGCTCGTCAATGGCGCGCTCGCTGTTTGCGCGCGGGCAAGTTCCCGGGCCGTTCGCCCAAGGACAAGTTCATCGCCAAGAAGGCGCCGTCACAGGCCCAACGCCCGAGGTGCTCGATGCGCTGTACGCCAAGGCAGCCAAACACTACAGCTCCGTGGGCCGCAGCGTCGAGGGCGATGGGGCGACGTCCCACCCAGCTCTTGCAGGTTGACTTGACCTCGCGTTAATCCTGTCGGAATACCCATTTCGGTCGCAGGTACTCAACCGTTGAAGTGATGGCAGAATTCAAAACGAGAAGGCAGGTCTGACGCTTCGAGACTGAAGTCAGACTCATTGACCTAGCCTTCAGCAGTCCGTCTTCCGTTTCCAACCCTGCTCACGGTCAAGTGACCAAACCTTAATCAGTCAGGCCTCGCAGTACATACCTGAGACTGCAACCAAAATAGCCCTTCATCGTACGCATAAGATCCGTAGGTGTTATCTACCACGATCTAGTAGCACCCACCACTTCGCTTAAAATGCGTCGTATCAATGGGCCATTTAGCAATCCCTTCCGCCCAGTGGGCGGGGGGGGGGGGGGGGGGGGGGGGGGGGGGGGGGGGGGG
>JAGDFM010000062.1:36904-134833 GCA_019155715.1 Phytophthora pseudosyringae
CCCCACCCGCCCCCCGCCCCCCCCCCCCCCCCCCCGCACACACACAATATGCGCAGCTTCCGAGTTTTGTACGACGATTGCCTGCGTCGCCAGCCGCTGCTGACCAAGATGGCGACCTCCTCGCTGTTCTTCGGATTGGGCGATCATCTCGCTCAGCGAGTGGAAAGAGTCGGCAAGACCGACGACGAACTGGCTGAAATCGACCAGAGGAGCACCATCCAGGAAGGCCGACTACTGAGCGAGAGCACTGCGAAGACTGTCCGCATGATGATCTGGGGAGGGCTTTTGCTCAGCCCCATGGTTCACACTTGGCACAACCTAATGGAGCGCGTGTTCGTCGGCACCGGGAAGGCCGTCGTGGCCAAGAAGGTGCTGGCCGATATGGTGTTCATCGCCCCACAGATGCCCATCTGGTTCCTCACGAGCACGGGGCTCATGGCCGGCAAATCTGTGCGCCAGGCGTTCGACGAGTCCGTCAAGAAGCAGCCCACGATGCTCGCGGCCAGCTACACGCTGTGGCCCGCCGTCAACTGCGTTTCCTATAGCGTCGTGCCGCCCCACTACCGACAGCTCTTCGGGAACGTCGTCAACCTCGGCTGGTCCTCGTTCCTCTCCTCCCTGACCACCAACCACCCCGCCACGCCCATGTTGAAGCCACTTAACACGTATTAATAGATAACCGCTTAAAATGGCTACATTTGTTCACACGACATTCGCGCCACCTCCACTCAAACCCTGTTCAAACCGATCCCTACTTCACCGATTGCGTCAATCGGTTGGTTGGTCGTCAACAGTCAAAGGTTGCTGCGGTTGCTACATCACCAGTAGCCATGGCGTCGACGTCGTCCGCGTCCTCGTCCGAGCTGCGCAAGGCGCTATCCAAGTACGCGTTGCCCAGCGCCAATGAGCTGCGCCACTTGCGCTCCGCGGACCCCACGACGTCTTACCGCGCGTCCTTCTTCCGCCTGCAGGTCGACGAGCTCCTGGCCGCCACTGGGCGCAAGCCCGGCGCCAAAGCCGCATCCGGCCTGCAGACGCTGCTGTTCCAGGCCAAGGAGGTCCTGCGTGACCTGCAGGACCAGCAGGTCACGCAGGACGCGCTCCAGGCCCGCGGCCTGCTGGTGCGCAACCTCGTCAAGCGCAAGGAGATCGTGCTGCCCTTCCAGCGCCCGAGCCGCCTCGACGTCGTGGGCAGCTACATCCTGCAGAGCATGGCCTACGCCGGCAAAAGGGGCGCCGAGTACGGCGTCCTAACCGTGGACCTGGCGGTCGAGATGCCGCAGGACTGCTTCCTGCCCAAAGACTTTGGCAACTACCGGTACTTCGACAAGCGGAACCTGTACCTGGGCGTGCTGGCGTCCGAGCTGCAGGCACATACTGAGCTTTTCCAGGACGTGACGCTGCAGGCCTGGCACGGCGAGTATGAGAAGCCTGTCGCCCTGCTGAAGGTGAACTCGCACTTCTTGAGCGAGAACGGCATGAAGGGGGCCAACGTGTGTGTGAGGGTGATCCCCGTGGTCACGACGGAGCTGTTCAAGCTGGCGAAGCTGGCCCCGTCGAGGAATAATGTCAAGCACGAACCCAATATGACCGAGGAGGAGATGAAGCAGTGCAGCACGCCCATGTACAACAACTCGATTCTGGAGGATATGATGGTGCGTCAACACACGAGGGAGCTCCATGCGGCGCTAAAGGAGGCCCCGCAATTTGCCGAGGCGTGCATTTTGGCCAAGATCTGGCTGAGGCAGAGGGGGTTCCACCGGTCCATGGACTCCGTGAACGACTTCTTGGCGTCCATGCTGCTGCTGTACTTGTACCAGAAGAAGCGGATCAGTGCGCAAACACCGTCCGACCAGATGTTCAAGGTGCTGGTGCAGTTTATCGCGGTGCACAAGCTGGAGAACGAGCCGTTGCAATTCGCGCCGGCGGAAGGGGGTGTGGTGCTCACGACCGAGGGCATGCAGACGTTCCGCAAGTCGTATGACCTGGTGTTCTTAGACTCGTCTGGCCGGTTGAATCTATTCGGACGTGTGTCGCGGAGTGCGTGGAAGGAGATTCAAAATGCCGCTGCCGAGTCGGTCAAGCTGGTACAGCACTGCACGATGGACGACTTCCGATCGCTGTTCATCAAGAAGAACGAGTTCTGGACGCGGTACGACCAGTACTACTGGTTTCCTGCTCCTGCCCCCCTGGACGACGCTGACGGAGACACATACAGTGTGGAGGAGAAGCGCGTGATTAATGACATGGGGCTGGAGCGCTTCTGGCTTCGTAAGCTCGAGTCGGTGCTTTCAAGAGCACTGACGGATCGTGTTAACCTAGTTCGCCCAATCACCGAGGACGGCGTTGGGTGGAACATGCAGGATAACTCGCTTCCGATGCAGCGCAAGGTGGCTATTGGACTGCGTATTAACCCGGATAACGCGTTGCGGATCGTTGACAAGGGTCCGTCAGCGGAAGACAAGGTGGCCAGCGCTCAGTTCCGTCGGTTCTGGCGTGGCAGGTCGGAGCTGCGTCGTTTTAAGGACGGCGCCATCATCGAGGCCATGGTTTGGGAAGGAATCGGCACGGAAAACCGCCACCGTGTGCTGGATGCGATCGTAAACTTTATCATTCCTGCTCACTGCCCCCAGCTCACTTCGTCGCAGATCAAGACTTCGAACGCTGCGTTGTATTCGGCTCTTGATGTAGAGGAGCCGGCAAGATTGAAGAAGGCGAACGCGTCGAACGCGTCGTTCGAATCTACCATGAACTCGGTGGCGAAGTTGTGGGTTATTTTCAACGGCTTTGCGAAGACGCTGCGTGGCTTGGATTCGCTGCCGCTGAAGGTTTCGGACGTGCTTCCGGTGCACCCTGCTTTCCGCTACACTAGCCTTTTCCCGGTCCAGCCTCACCCGCTGGCCTACTCGAAGGGCGAGAAGATGGATGCTGCACCAATGGCTCACGTCAACACGGTTCTCGAGCCCCTCGTGTTGCATCTCAAGTTCGAGCGCTCGTCAGCTTGGCCGAACGAGAAGATGGCTCTGATGCACGCGAAGACAGGTTTCTATGTGCACATCGGCCACGAGCTCCAATCGCGCCTCAACCTCCGCTGCGAGGTGGCCAAGGACTGCGTGGATGTTTTCATGAGCGGCTACGTCTTCCGTCTGATTATCCGCAGTGAGAAGGAGCTGAGTGTTGTGACTGGTGCTGCTGGAGCGAAGAAGCTCGCTATCGTGCACTCGCCCGAGTACGTGGGGGTCAAGCGTGAGGCTGATTACCTGTCGAAGCACGCGAGTACGGTGCATGCGCTGCACACGAAGAACACCTCCTATGGACCCACCGTTCGGCTTGTGCAGCGATGGCTGGCCGACAAGGCTTTGAGCAACGTGCTGCGTGTCGAAGCGGTGGAGCTCCTCGTGGCTGACGGCTTCCTGACCACTGCACCCACATCTATTCCTCACTCTGTTTTGTCTAGCTTCCTCCGATTCTTGAAGCGTGTTGGGAGCTTCGACTGGCAGAATGTGCCGTTTATTGTGGACTTGAACAGTTCACTGGATGATGACAAGCGTCGTGAGATCCAGAAGCGGTTTGAGGCGTCGTGCACGAGCCCAGCCACCCACCCCGCGATTTTCATTGCCGCTGATTATGAAGATATGGACTGCCTGTCGAGCTGGACGCGGTTCACACCAGACAAGGTGGTAGTGCAGCGGCTGATTTCTCTGGCCAAGGCGTCGTACAGCGTTTTGGTGTCTTGGCTGGCCTCGGGCGCGTCGTCCTCCGGCTGGAAGACTGCCTTCGCTTCGTCTAGAACGGAGTTCGATGCTGTGCTTGAGCTTGCCACGGAAAACCTCCCAACCAAGAGGATCCGGGTGGACGGGGACAAGAAGCACCCGTTCGTGGCACCGGTGTACAAGAACATGGATATGACTGCCGTCCCGGTCATGGTCGGATTCGACCCTGTGCACGAGTTGCTACAGGACTTACAGCGGTCGTTCGGTCACCTCGCCTTCTTCTTTGTTAGCGGTGTCGACACGACGGAGATCCTGGTCACGTGGAAGCCGCAGGCTTTCTTGCCAGCCAAGTTCCGCGCTATCACTGCCAACTACCAGATCCCTCTACCCAACGTCGACGCAGCGGAGGACGACGACTCGACCCGCTGCTTCGCTGTACCAAACATTTTTGAGATTCTGTCGGACATGCAGAGCATCAGCCACGGTATGGTCACCGGTGTCGCTTTGCAGCCTTTCGAAAGCTCATAAGGGCGATGCTGTACACAACAGCCAACAATATAGATCCATTTTGATTGTTTACTTCGTTGTCTTCGGAGTTTTGAAGCTGTGCTCCTTTGACAGATCATGAGGAAGACTGGACCCCCACTTCAAACTGTACAAGAACGTTATGAATCTGTAGCTGATGTTGCTTGAGCTTCACCTTGCGATTATTTATCATGTAGGTACAGTTTTGTTTTATCAGCGTGCCATCGTGTCATGCATATGTGGCGCCGGTTAAAAGGAATGAATAGCTGCATGGCGGCGAGTTGGATCAGACTGTCTATTGAGCTACCCGTTATGAACTTCCAATTCCAATTTATATACGCACTTAGATTTCAGAAATTAAGCGTTGTTCGTGTGGTTTAGACAATCAGGATAAGCCGGGTGGTAGATTTGTAAATCAAATCAGGTGTGGGATTAATTCTTCCATGAAGTTCTAATCCCAAATGATGAAAGTTTCAAACAGCTTTTGCTGAGATGGTCGGGACATTTTATACCTTGTTACAAAGCCGTCCAGAAACCAAACTGATTCCACACCAAACTCAATATATTTTAATGCCATACACGCCGTATCGTCCGATCACTTGCATGCTCGTGCAACCGCTACACCGTCCACGCTATTTAGTCAGACCTTGACTATTATTATTTCTTACGATTTTTGTCGGAGAAAGTCAAATTTTGATAGGATCCTGTGGCCACAATATTTATATTGTTTGCTAAAGTAAGACCATGATTAGCTTGAGCTTGGCGAGATCTGACCAAATCTGCTCTCTTTATGCTCTTCAGGAAAACTTTATTGTGCGAGATGTCACGGAAAAGTACAGAAGCATGACTATATTCGCAGCACGACTAAATAGCGTGAACAGTGTAGCTTTTTAAATGGTTTTATTGCAAAATGTTCTTCACGCTGAAATGCAACATTTACCAAACGCGCTATATAATTACAGTAACCAACTGACTCCAAACCGAATTATTTTAAAAATACGGGGATTTCCCTTTCATTTTTTTGTAGGCTATTGGAGAGATAAAAACACGATCGTATTTTAAAATTACGGCTTTCGGCTTTTGTATCGGTCGGATTTCTCAGTCGTTGTCTGTACTTGCGTTGGTTCAAGCAAAACAATGAGCTGCAAATTCTCCGTGTGGATATTTCATGAACGTTCGATACACCAAGCACCGTGGCAGTAACCAGCTTGCTCAGGGCAAAGGGCAAACGATCATGGCCGTTAGCCAGCGCAAACCATTTTTAGGATCAAGTGACTTTGCTGAAACTTGCGTCATTCTTGGAGACGGCTTGTCCGACCGAACACCATGGACAGGTTGCGAGCTGCATTTGGTGAAGCTGTTGAGATCGTCAAGTCTGCATTGGAAGGCGAGCCCAAGACGCCTGCAGAGATTCTGTTGGACGAGCACCTTCCCGTCGAAGAAAATGTTCTGGCATCTTTGATGGTGAAGAATCATCAAGTGACGGGTATTCCAACCTCTGTCATGACCGAGCTGGCGTCGCGCACCAATAACGTGGTAGACTGTCCATGCATTCAAGCGAGGATCTGGGAGATCCTCATCGATCATCAACAGAACCCGAATCTGATGAAAAAGGCAAGCTTGATGTACCTCTACAAGCTCGGTTTAGATTATTTATTCACTGACTTTGTTCACGGCATTGCGAGCTAGGCGCTGAATCTACTGCAATACTTGCTGGTTAACGGCTCCCAAGAAGTTCTGAAGGATACTCGATTACCTGCTCGCGCCTCGTTCCTTGTCGAGCTGGCAACGGCATACAACAAGTACGAGTTCGAGCAGTACGAGTTCAGCCAAAATCTAGATATTGGTGCAGGTGTACGCAAAACAGCAGCGGAGATTAACTGCCTGCTTGAAGACGACAATGCTCTGCTCCGCGCACGTCAAAAAGCGCAAAAGCTGCATCAAAATCTGTCTTCAAGAGGTTTGCGCAGTACGTACCCGACTCCAAGAGCGGACAGCCCGACTCTGTCGTTCCACGATGGATCGCGACCACCGGCGTACACGGATATACCGTCTTTTGGTTCAAGACCAGACGACGACATCGCTTCGAGAATCGTGACGCATCCGCCATCGGATTCAGACGATAGCGCAGAGGAGAGGTGATGTCTTGGTCATCACTTGGGTCGGGTCTAGATCATTCATTGAGTTTATTTCTTTACTAAGTAAGTACTCTTCATCTTACTTGGCTGCCAAAGATCGAAGGTACTCCGTGTCGTATTGGTTGCGGTCGAATTCGCACTTGTCGACTTCCTTGGCAATCGTGGATAGCATTTGCTTGTGACTTTCTGCCTGGCCAGACGCCACAGCAGGAACCAAAGTATTCGCCATTTCGAAGCATCTGAGAGCTTTCTCGTAGCTGTGCAGTGCGTGAAATAGTTGACCCATGCGGAATTGGGCCATGACTCGGCTGCTGTCCAGCCGAAGCGCTTGCTCGCAGTGACTTAGCCCCTTCGTGTAGTTCCGTTGCATCTCAAGGCAACCGCTAGCAATGTTCAAATGACACGAGATTTCGAGCTAGAAAGAATAGTTCAAACGTCAGAACACGCATAAGTCGTACAATGTGAAGCGCTGGGACGCACCTCGCGAAGAACAGGGGATACGGCAACTTCATTTGTGGCGCTAAACTCTGGTCGTGCGCGCAGTACTTCCATACATCCCAGCACAACTTGATATTTCGTCGTTGAGTAGTCGAAGAAGCTCTCGACAGCCAGCACGTTGGCCTCTTCAATCACCCGTTGGGTCTGTTCGAGCACTTCTCGGAACGTCCGTCCCTCAGTGCATGCAGATACTGCGCTCGCGATCGTGTTACGGTCTGCTCGGTATAAGCAAATAACGTGACAAGGTCAAAAGCCTGCCTACTGAGTCCACTAGCACAGAGTAGCAAACGTACCACTGGAAGCGTCGCCCTCAGTTAGCAGCTTCGCCTTCACTCGTTCCAGAGACTCCTTCCCTGTTTCGTGGTCAGGATCCTGAAAGCTAACGTATTAGACCATCATCCCTTTACCTCAAACCAAAGTGGATGGCTAAACGCACCAAGGTGGTGATCCGGTTGAAATGCAGCATCGCCAGCAGCGGCGCGTCCATCCGTTCGAACGCCTCGCCTCTCTTCAGCCACGCGTTGAGATGCGCGTCATCTCTCAGCAGCACCTCTTTGAACGCCTCGGTAGCGGCCGCCAATTTTCCTTCCTCGAGATCACACGTTCCAATCCCCACGTAAACGTCCTTGTAGAACATCTTGATGATAGCCAGCAGGTCGTTGGCCTTCGGCAAAGACTCGTCAGGCTTCTTAGCCGCCTTCTTCTCCCCACGACTGCAATTTTCACCACACGAATGAGCCTCGTCACTCCCGTGCTCGCGCGTGTCCTGGCCCTGACTCTTGTCCTGTTGGCTCGACGTCTCGGCAGGAGGTTCCTTGCTCAGCCCATTATTGACCTGCTCTTCATCAGCCTTGAGCAGCTCCGGCGCCAGTCCCTCCAGCGTCTTACTAGCAGCCAGAGCCCTCTCGAACAGCTGCCGGGCCTCCTTCTTCCCCCCAGCTAACGCTCGGTCCCCTAGTCGTCGGTTCTCCAGCACCTGCTGCAGCAGCTCGTGCTTCTGGGCGAAGAGCGCGGCCTGCGTCTGCAGCCTGGCCGCCTTCTCGGCCTCATCGGCCACCGCCTCGTCACTTTGCTTCGTCTCCGCTCGGCCCTTGTGCGCCCGCTTCTTGGCCTTGAGCGCGGCCACCGCCGCCTGCGCCGCCAGGACGTCGGCCGACTGCTGCGCCGCCTGAGTGGCCGAGCTCTCGACGCTCTCCTTGGCCCGCAAGTGCGTGCGCTGCTGCTTGTGCTGCGCCTCGCGCTGCTCCCGCTCGTCCGCGCGCGCCAGCTCCTTCTCCACGTCGAACTTGGCCCACGCCGCGTACGACGCGCTGCTCATCGTGGCGAGCAGCTCAAGAGACGCGTCGGAATGGGTGGCGCAGTTATTCCAGAACACGGCTCAGCAAGGTGGCAGCAGCTTGAAGCCACTTGACATGCCGCCGCCACGTCAACAAGGGAGCTGAACGTGCCTCTGCCTCAGGTTCAGCTCCAGCAGAGGCATATGACAGCAACAACACCACGCAAGGCGAAGATACTTTTTTTTTTTCCTTTCATACTAGGCAATCACTTGATTCATCAAAGCAAAACAAAGCAAGCTAACTTATGAGTGCGAGGCAGCTGCAGAGCTCACTACAAGCAGCAGCACCAGCGGACAGCGTCCCCTGCTAGCAGCTAGCAACGTTGCCAGCCGCCATCTCTCGGAACAAGAGTGAGGGGGAGCTATGAGACGCAGCTAGACTCCTCGTACTGCCACTGCCAGGGCCGTCTACTGGGCGGCGTTGTCCACGATCTTGCTGGCCACGGCCTTCGAGACGTCCCTGCCGATGTCCTTGGCCACGCCGCTGATGTCCGAGATGACGGCGCCACTGCTGCTGACGGCCTCCTTCATGGCGCGGTCGATGCGCGACTCCTGCGTCTTGAGGAAGGGCGCCAGGAAGTGCATGTAGAGGAAGGACGCACCCAGCGTCGAGGGCATGAACAGCCACAGCAGGAAGCCCAGCTTGAAGGCGTAGTAGAAGGGGATCCAGTAGAGCAGGAAGTCGGCGAAGATCTCGACGATGTTGAAGCAGGCGTACACGACCCAGTACGTGAGCCACTGCACGTCGTCCTTCTTGTCGTCCGACTCGATGGCTTTGAACGAGCAGTAGGCTGGGTACACGAAGCCCACGAGGTTGCAGATGAGCCCGGCGCCGAAGCCCACGAGCAGCAGCAGCAGCAGCAGCGCCGCGCCGCCCGCCACCAGGTACAGCTTCTCCACGCCCGTGGCGTCCTGCGCCTGCTGCAGCACCGGGAACTTCTCCAGGTCCTTGGCCCACTTGTCCATGTACACTTGAACCTTCTCCATCGCTGGCCGGGGGGGGCTTGGGGGGGGGCTTCTTGGGGGTCTGCACGCGCGCGAGCCTTTTTCGAGAGTGACTACTGGCTGGTCCAGGATCGGTTGACCGCAAACCGTCGAGAACGTGGGAGGAACAGGATGCACCCACGGCGATGGAGAGCCCACCGTGGAAACGGTACGATTGGGTTTTAGTGAGGTATGCTGTGGTTTTGGTCAATATAACCGGGGTTGATAAGAGTGCGTTAGTGATCCCGTTCTTGCGTGGGTGGTACCACGGTCGCTCGCAGAAAAATGACGCGACGCGGGTTTTGGGCAACGAGCCCGCCGCCTGATTTGCCATCTGCGGAGTTCTATCCACATACAAAGGATAAGAGAACCTGCGCGGGGGAGGTCGCGAGCCATAAACCACAATGACAAGCATATGGTGTTGAACTCAATCCATATCTATTTCCATCGCGTATGCGTTCTCGAAGTGCTCGGTCTCCACGTATCCAGGCAGGACACGAATCGTGAAGTACAACGTCTTTGTAGCCAATACGCTGAACACTCGTAGATCTCTAAGATGAAGATATTTTGACGCAGTTTCAGCATCTGCTGTATATACTCTTGCCTACAATTGTTTTCTTCGCGCTGACACGCAGGTGTATTTCATTTAGCAGGTAGTGGCAGCGTCATTATACGAACATAACCGGTACATTGTACCACCAACGCACCAACGTCACCATTTCGTTCGAAATATATGTCACAAAAGCGAGGAGTGGCATCCAGGTGTGGCACACACCACATTTCCACTTCAAGAGCAGCGCGAGATGCAGAACGACAAGGAGCTGACGTTACCGAAACGTGTGGAAGTCCATGCCGAGAGATGTGTTCCATCCGAAAGACATGGGGTCGTTGGTGTGTCGAACAGTCTCCACGGACATCGTGGAGAGAATCCTCAGAAGGCTGAAACAAAACTAGGAGAGGTTCAATACCGAGAAGCCAGAGCTGGGGGCGAAGGAAGGCAAGATTCGACACGGAGACAGCAAAACTAGAGACAGAACGATCTATGGTGAGGAAGACGTGGCGAGCTCAAGGCAGAGTTGGCAAGGTATCCCAACGAAAGCTGTTGCGTCAAGGAAGGTGCAAGTGACAATGCCTATAATACCCACCGACTGCGTCAGCATCGACTCTGCAGGGTACTAATCATCACTTGAAGCAAATTTTATTTATTTTTCTAGCTAGCTACCATTTATCTTCACTTCCAGCTCCAAGTGACCGCCATCTGACGCGTGGGGCACCCATAAGAGGAGTGAACCACCTCCTGTGCCGGGAAGACCCAGAAATCCCGGCCGCCAGCGATCCAGATACAGCGTTCTACCGGCTAACGTCGTGACGTTGGATTTCCACTGGGCAGTGCCTCCGGCTTTGACGTCTACTTCGTCAATCTTGTCGCCACCGGACATGACGTTCACCGTCACATCCTTGGTGTCCACGCTTTTGAAGTTGACGATGACCGCACCGTCGCCCTTGCGGGTCCAGGACATCGTGCTATTCTTGAAAGCTTTCTGGATCATGGTCAAGCCGAGTGTCTTCGGGTCTGTGCCATCGTCGATTTCCCCGATAAAATTCGTCGGACCGCAGATTGTTTGGAGGTACGTTACAATCAGACCCATCACACCAATGAGATCGAAACCAGTCACCGCGATAGAGATGAGCGTCTTTCCGAATGCTTGATACATGAAATACTTAGCATCCTCGTCAGAGCCATTCTTGCTTTTGCCCTTTGAAACGAGATCGTTGATCATGCCACTGAAAGCCGTGCGAATCTTTTCGCGCGTCTTGTAGGCCGTTGCTTCGTCGGACTCCTCGATCAGCTGCTCCATGCAGTTGTTGGTGACGATACCAATCTCTGATTTCACAAGCTGGGTGTTCTGCATCTTCAGGCGCAGGTTGTCTTCCGAGATGCCGGGGTTATCGGTCTTCAGCTGACTTACAGTTCGCCAAGTACGATCAGTCAGAGACCTTAAGTCGTAGCCGCAAGTTGACGTGGACTTCATGGCGTCACTTAGCGTGCCAATCTCGGTCTCGTTGATACTGTTCGCGGCTTCTGTGAAGTTGGCACCAATTAGGAAAGCCTTGAACCGTGACCAGCTCGAGATGAGGCTCTCCTTGTAGCCGATGGCGTTCAACAGAATCCAGTTCATTGTTGAAAGCACTCGGCCAGAAACATCGAGAGTCCGGGGTGGGTACTTCCCCATGCAGATGTAGATAGCCATCGGTATATCCGTCGCGATATTGTGCGACTGGTACAGGATATTTAAAATCTTGTCTGTCGAGGCCTGCGGGTCGGCGGTCTTGATGTTACGGACGTAACGGAAAATGGATCGCATCGTGCCGATCATGATGTTGACACAGTCAAACGCGAAGCGAACGCCCTCCGCTACATACCACAACTTCTGGAAAGCACCGAAAGAAGCAACTGCCAGAGCCGAGTTAGCGATGGCGCCGACCTTGTTCAGGGTATCCATCATGCAGTCGTCGTTTTGACGGATGCACTGCAAGCCGCACTCAACTGGATAGGCGATCGGGCACTCGGCCCAACAAGTGTTGGTAACTTCGTGGCGGTCAAAATTCGTCGGGCAAGTGTCCATGATGTGAGCTTCGCGATAACACGCACCATCGGGAGACACGGGACGAGGTCCAACCCAATTGCGGTATGTCGACTTGGTATCGCTGGTAGCCTCTGTCACCTTGGCTATCGTGAGGTTCATGCTCGCTGTGTAGGCGTCGATTTCTGCGCTGTTCGATGCTGCGCTTGTCAGTGTCTCCAGGCTTGGCTCCTCTAGCGACGAGTTGAGTGGTGACGACGGCTCTGGCGTCGTGTCTGATACTACTGAAGGTGGTCCTGATGCCGATAAAGCTTTAGCCGAAGGCGCAGAAGAAGCGGGGGTCGAGACGTCATCGTCGTTATTCCAGAAGGTCCAGTCGATCGCGAAAGTGTTTACCAAGCTTGTAGCCACGACCAAAGCGCTGAGAATCCTTCTGTGCTGAACCATTGTGTGTCTCTGGAGGGCAATGCTGCAATCGTGGGCCACGGAGCTTGCCACGAATCGAGCCGAGCCGGGATTGTGCAATTGTCCACTTGGCAACTTGGCAACGATGGTGACTGCGATGGTGACTCAACATAAGCCATTCGTAGCCACCCTCTCCACCGCAGCCGTGTCAAGTCGGTTCTACTTCAACTCATAATACGGTTTATTACAAACTAAAATCAACTAGATGTGACAGTGACAGGGGGATTTAAGATCTAACATGGGATCGGCTTGGACGCAGCATCGGCAAGACAGCATGACACTACAGTATTATTAATCGAGATTAACATGTGCCGGTAAACGTGATCCACTTGAGAGGGCATTCTGCCGGTACATGCACGGTGAGAACCTTGAACACCTGTACAATATCGCATAACGCTGTGCGATCTCGACTTACGTATAATTTAGCCTAAATGGCATATTGTGAACAATGGAGGTCACGCCTTAACAAGATGCGGGACTTTGGCTCGGCAACTCGATTCCCAATGCAGTCGGCGTGAAGGATTTTCATTTTCATTTTCATTTTGCACCCACCGTTCCACACGAAATATATTATAGAACTAATACAATGAGAGGCAGCAGACGAACACATCGATGCGGCGCTCATACGGTGGGGAATCTGAGATCATTACGCGCTGCAATTCAAAATCAGACCATAGTTCACCTCGTGCGACACCAAGCGACTCCACCCGAGTATTGTACTGATTAATATGCTTGTATCTTGTAGGGAAAAGAGAGCTCGATCAGAAGAAAAAAGTCTATCGACTTTTTCACCAACCCACGTGCAGTTTGGCCCGATCTATTAGTGCACATATTGTACATCATGACGACCATCGAGGCGACCGCGAGAGAATGCAACTGCAACCACAGCTGTTCGTCGAATTGGCGGGTGTCGCGCGTGGTGTCTTCACCATCAAGTTGTTGGCATCAACTGCATGCCTCGCGCCCAGACTGGTCCAGTCTGGGCGGGCCCCAGTGTTTGGTAAAAATGTACAGTAATGGTCTTTCCGCCGGAAAAGTATTGCGCGTACAATAATAGACTGAGCTGCTGCTAGCAATACCGTACAAATTCTCAGTTGCATCAGGTGGAATATTGCAATGGTCAACTGCATTGTTTATCACAATACTCAACTGAGATCTCTCAATCTATATCGCTGAGGGAGTCCTCTTTGTGGGATCTCCTGATTGCTTTGGCCACGAGTCGTGACTCGCAGAAATCCTTTTTTGTCTTCAGGAACATGATGACTTCTCTCAGGACTGGAGTCATGCGAGATCTGCGGTCAGCCATGGCATACTTCGCCGAGCGAGAAGTGGGCGAAGAGCCACTTATTTGCAACGATTTCGCGTTCTACTCACCATTGCCGCCAGCACTGCAGTGTCGTCAGAGATTGCAATACGGTACTTAAGTATTTTATTGAAAATATTGCAGTTTTATATGCCATGCCAAGCCAGAAAGAGGCAGTTTGAAAATCCTCAATAACGCGAATCGATGGGAGGTTACAGTGTGAACTAGCGCCAGCAACTGCAAAAACTAATGCGGCACAAGTTGGCTCAAGTGACGACGTATGCAGACGTCAGCATCGGTAGAGACGTTGTTTCCTGCTAGCTCCTGGATCTCCAGGTTCTTGGCCGCGACGAGGCGGTCCTTGTCGTGCTTCATCTCCTCGAAGTTGACTCGAGCCAGCTCTGCAACCGTCCCAATAACTAGCAGTTAGTGCTCCTCCATACAACTCGCCAAGCTTTTTCCAGCAGAGCTGCGTACCTAACTGGTCACGGAGCTCGGTGTTGGTGTTCTCCAGCGCCTACTCGGGCTGTGGGGACCCCACAGTGGGGTTGTCACTGTTCCATTGATAGCACTTGAGCTACACGCACTTGAGCTCTTCGATCAGATCCTGGATGTGCGTATCGTAGTTACAAGCGAGCAGCCAGAAACGTGAGTCCATAACATGATGCAAATGCTTGCGGTGCTCGCCTCCACTTTTGGGCTTTTCCCTATCTACAGTACTAAAGTTGGATATGTGCCCCGCTTTGACGTCCACTTCATCGATCGTATTACCTCCGGAAATGATGCTCGCTGCCCTGTCACGTCCTTGGTGTCTGTGCTTGTCAATTTAACAATCCCCGCGCCGTCGCCCTTCTGGTCCGGGACATCGTGCTCGTCAGTCTACAGATACGCGGCAATCAAAGCCATGATATCGAAGCTGCGACGGCGATCGCTACGAGGCTCCTGTTACAAACTCGTCCGCGTGATGAGATCGTTGGTCACACGCCCAAAAGCCTCGCTGCGAGTGCTCAAACCTCGAACAGCTTCAGCAGGGTTCAATGCATCGGTCACCCCTTCAATTACTTTATTTACCGTTGCACGTCAAACGAACTATAGTAAGCCCCGCAGATTCCAAAGGGCCTGGGCTAACTGCGTTGCAGTCCACGAGATAGTTGCCTGCCAGCTCAGAAATCGGAGCATCGGCCCTTGCGCTCCCAGTCCCCGAACCTCGTGGGCTCCTTGAGCTTCCCGCCGCGCGTAGGCCCACCGTACTCCACTCCCGACGGTCCAATGGCCACCGTTTCCTCCTCCTCGTCGTCGTCGAGGTCGTCGCTCACGGGCACAGCTGGTGAGTTGGTGATGTGCGGCTTGCCGCTCGGGTGCAGCGCCACAAAGTCCGCGTCCTGGGGGGCGCTGGAGATAAAGCGCTGCTGCATCAGCGCCCTGGACTGAGTTACAGAAGGCTGCTTCGAGACGAGCGAGCGTCGCGAGCCCGCCGCCGCTAATCTCAGCACTCGTCGCAGCGCCATCGTTGTGTGCAGAGAGCTCAAGATGGTTGATGAAGCGATTTATGTGCGCGTACACCACTCGACTATAATAATGTATGTGCACGTACACCATGTCATGTAGTGGACATAAACACGACGTGCCACACCAAGAGTAATATCCTCAAAGGACGCAGCGCAAAGCGGATGGAGGTGGCAGGGGGCTCGTCGATCGGTGCTCTGCGGACGTTCGCGGCCTCTTGCTGTCCGCAGGATGGCCGCAAGACTGGCGGCGGGTGCTGCGCCGACGCTCTGACCTTTTCCGTGTCTCCACCTCCAGCCAGCGACGAGTTCTCGCACGAGGTGGCGGCCGGGTTCCTCTTCGCCGAGGAGATGAAGATCGTGCGGCAGCTGCAGGCCAAGTGCAAGGAAGGAAGGGAGCTAATCAAGGTGATTTACTGCTCAAGGAGCTGTGCCCGAGCCTTCCCGCCGGGCGTCGTGGCGGACCAAGCAGATCCGAAGAAGACCAAGCAGTATCACTACGCCATCTATACTGGTGGGGTGGCTGTAGAGCACTATACTATGTTAAGTAGGAATAGTAGTAGTAATACGCTGATGGTGTCGTCTTCATGTGTGTATTCTGTAGTGCTGCAGCCCCAAATGGAGAAGATCAAGCAGCTGAACGCGTATTGCTCGCAAGCGGTGGTGCTGCTGAGTGACAACATCCAGCGGACAACGGTGCACGAGAACATGACGAGGGTGATCCCTGACGTGATGATGGACGCACTTGTGGACATTATGGACGTGATCCTGCAGCTGAACCATTTACATGACACCAAGAGCAGTCTCAGGAATGACTTTTCCGTCTTCAAAAGGTTTGTGGGCATGCGTGTGAGGTGCGTGAAAGGGTGTGTTGTTGACCGTGTGTGCAGAGTCTTTTTGCATATTAAGGACGATCTGCCGGACGCAGACCTTGTGGAGAAGGACATTGTGCGATTGCAGGAGTTCATGGGCAGCTCGTATCAAGCGAAAGGCTCCGTGTGGGACTCGCTACGACACAACTTGACAAACGTGAAGCGGTAGGTGGGAAGATGCAGCAAAATACTGCTCAACTCGAGACTGAGCAAAGTCTGTATGCATGTTTGTGTTGATCGAACAGGTATGACCAAGTCACGTATTTACTACTCAGACATTGTGTTATCCACATTGAGAACGACGCGTGCATGACACCAAGCTCCAAGTTCAAGTACATCCGAGCACTGTCCTATCTAATTGCTGTTTTGGAGGGATCTGATACGTGGAAGAAAACGAACACGCTGCCTGGGGCCGACAAAAAGGTTATCGAGGCGGTACGCAAAGCTTCAAGTAGGCTCTATCCTTGCGAAGTGTTTGTTACGGGTATATCGAGTCGTCAACAGCTCACCTGTACTTATTATTAATGTCGTGTTATCAGGCTGTGAAGCTTATTGCTCGTTTCCCAGTTATCCCGATGTTCCATGAAACTAGCATTAAGCCTGTGAGGGCATTTCAGTCCCAAGGTGGCACCTACAAACTGGAAGCGGTCAACGGGGTGGCACCCTTGAAAAATCGCGATATTATGTTCGATGTGGTTGCTGCATCTCGAGATTGCAAGGCAACTTGTGAGGCTTACCTTCCGCGATTGATGCACGCAGTGAATATGGTTTGGACTGGTTTCGCGTGAGGTGATGCGCTGCTGCATCCATACTAACAGATAATCCCTGCTTTCTTGTGCGTTGCTGTTCTTTAGGGCGCCGATCAGGAATATACACAAGAGCAAATTGATGCTTTGTATGAAGTGCTGGTGGATGGAATATCACATCTAAGCAAGTGGAAGAGCAGCTTCTTACTGTTTCTGGCATGGAAATATGAGGTAGAATACTCAGCGCATTGCTTTGACTATCGTACAAGCAAAAATTGATGATGTACATGGTGTGGTGTATGACAGAATCCAAGAACGAACGAGGTTCTACGCGCAACAGGAATACCCATGGATAGCCCCTTTTTGGAATACGAACGTGTAACAAAGCACAACTACTCCGACGAGGAGTGGCTAGCGATGGCGGACATTATTTATGGTGTAAAGTCGGTTGTGCAGATCTTGCGGGAGTCCCAGCTCATACTTGCAAAATGCGTGCGCCGCAAGGTGTATCAGCAAATTCAAGTGTTTGTTCAGCACACGCTCCTCCCAATATTGCATCGAGCTGATAAACGTAAACTGGGGTGCACAAAGCTGCTTCACGACATCCGTGCCATGGTACAGTTTCATTTATGAACCCTGCTTGTGCTAGACTGTCCATAGTATCTAACCGCTGTTGCTCGTTGGTGGCGCATACTGGTAGTGTGGTGATTGGGTTGACAGCGAGTTGCTAATGAGCGATTTCAAGAAGAAGCGCAAAGAACGGAAATTCTCGCAGATTCCTGATAGAACAGCGAGTGCCCCCCTGTGTCAAATTCAGATGCTCCGAACAGCAATCGATTCAATGTTTGCAAAGCGCTCCATGGGTGACCTAAACACCAAGTCCACGACGTCATCTATTCTCTTTTCTTTTAAGAAAGACCTCGACAGGTAATATTCCAACTCTGAAGTAGATAACATTTTTTCTGTAACACTAACGCGGTTTGGTTTGGATTGTGACTAGCTCAGATGCGGAAACACTCCAAGAGTTTTACCGTAAAGCAGGAGCTTTCCCAGTGCTACTGGATCTAAGTGCTACCCTCAATGAGCTGGGAGACTTTTCCCATCTCTGGTTCCGTGAGCTGTATGTGGAACTAGTTAAGTCTGTCCAGATTCCTGCCGAGATTTCGCTTCCATGGCTACTAGTTGAGCACTGTTTGGATGGTAACACTTCGCGTGTGGAGCCTGTGCTCGCTATATTGGATGCTTACAACGATGCTGGCAATTGCTCGCTCTACGACCTTCAGCAGCAACATCTTTACGACGAAACCGAGGCAGAAGGAAAATTATGCTTTGACCATTTTGTGTTTCTTCTGGCAGATCGAGTGTATCTCCACTGCAAGACCTTGGCAGCAAAAAATGCGTGTCGAGAATGGATTCGTGATGGAAGTGCACAAGTCAACAGCTTGGCCCCCAAAAATGCTCCTGCCATCAAGCTTAATTCAACCCTGTTGGCTCTAACTAAAGTATTTGATGCCGAAGAAGACGATTCGAAGTACAAAAGGATTCTCACACAAAGGCACGTTAGCCTTTTTGGACGGAGCTACGATCTCACATTTCAGCTCGGCCAGCGTGTGGACGCATTGCTGGGTAAAGATTTGGAAGCTTGGTTCACGAAGTTTGAAGCTAGTGATGCTACATGCTACGTCGCAATGCTCGACATGCTGAAAATCCTGAAAACAACACACGCGTCATTATCGGCTCTTGGACTTGTTGAATTTGATGATGTACTGGGAGAAACAAATGACGAAACTGTGGGGTGCCTGTTGGAGCACTCGACTTATGTAGAGAATGCCGTGCGATCCCGGGTACACGAACAGATTTTGCAATCGATCCTTAGTGATCTTTGCCAGCATTTCAGCTTGAAGTTTGATGAGAGACGGCTCATTCGTATGCAACTCCATGAAGCTTTGACGATGACAGTTGGAGATCAATTCGCGCACGAAGAGTGCTTGAGAAAAGCGAAAAAGCACGGTTTGTCAAGGGGGAGCGTTTTTCGTAGCAAGATCGGTAACTCTGCAGCAGCCAAAGCCGCCAAATACGGGGCACTCGAGAAAGCCATTACTGGGACGCATCGCGTTTTCTTTGGGTGAGCAAGTGTGTTTGGAAAAGCGATAATCTGTTACAGATATATGCTTACTGCACTTCTTTCTTGCAGGGAACCCCACGTGGAGGCTCTCTGCGAACTTCTTTCACAACGCGAGCTTGTGGATGTTGCAAATGACTGCATCAATTTCGCTGTCGCGAAGGTTTGTCCTGATTCTGTGATACTGGTGCACTAAATAATGGTTTTCACATGGATGTTTGCACAACAGATCGAGGATGTGCTGGCCCTGTGCATCCCAGCGTTGGGCTCCACTATCCCGCCGTTTCGCCTTCCTCGATTTATGTACCGGACAGAAGGTCCGTTCAATCTGTTTGTGTAGCTACTACATAGTTCAATGTATGAATGCTATCATTCATGGTTCTAGGTTGTTACGGATACTTTGAGGGCAAGTACAAACACCTTCTGGACTCCGACGAACTCGAGGCCCAAATTTTTCATTGCTTCCGAGAAATCGGCAATGCGCTGATGTTTTTGCTAGTGCTCGGAAGTGTTCTTGTAAGCTACGGCGTGGTTCTCCGTTTGCAATTCAGCAGTTAACTCATTGTGTGGTGCGTATTTCTTAGGACACAAAAGCGATTCAGTTAAAGGCAACGCAACAGCCAGATCATCTTGGCTATCCTAATGGGAGGCACCCCCACTTATTCCAGTGTGCACTTGAACGTATCGACTCCATGTTGGAGATGTCAGGAATTGCAAGCGAGTGGGAAGCCGCGCCGGATTCGCAGCCTGAAAAGATGCCGAACGCTTCGAGCTTCTACCATGTGTGGTGCGCCCTCGAGTTTCTTAGCTGCAACCCCCCTCGAGGATGTATTGGAGATTCTATGATGGACGATAGTGCTCCATTGTCACTACGCGGTATGTTCGGAGATGGCGTGCAGTTCGCTGGTTGCACTCTCGTGCATTTGCTTGGCCAGCGCACACTCTATGACCTGTGGAACGTCAGCCAACACGTTATCAACGTTCACCACTATGAAGAAGTCAAGGCAGCCAGCGATGTCCAGATAGCGCTGGTATCGAGCAAACAAGGTCGGCAAAAGGGCGAAAGCTGTAGCGTCCAAACTACTGTGGGGACGCTCGACAGAGAAATGGCGGACAAGGCCGCTCACTTCGTCGTAAACGCCCGTGAAATGCGGGCGACTTCCAAGCAGGTATTCCACACACTCGAGACGGCATGGCCATCCGGCAAAAGGAAGCCAGCAACGTTTACTCCACCGTCATTCACTCCGCCTGTGAAGACCCCATCATCGCCGTTGGCGACACACGCACAGTATCTTCGATGAAGGCGGACAGCATCGACTTGAAACCCGACGCGTGACATTACCTTGCAAATAGACACCTTACACGTCGTCAATACAACTCTCCCGTTCATTTCCTCCTCCCCCTCCTACTCTGCTTCTGTCATGTCGTCATCTTCTCATATACTGCTTGCTTACGACAGCCAGTATGCCGCCAAAGTTGCCACCATGAGCACACTGCCGATCAGGTACACTGTCGTGGCCCAGTCCTCTACCGCCCCCGCTTTCTCCGACGCCGCATTCTTCGCACTATTAGCAGAAGACGTCGCCATCGCGCCTTCCGGGGCCAATTGCCGCAACAATTCCTGGTCCTTCTCCCGCTCCATCTGCAGCGCTACCAGGTCAGGGAACAGTTTCCTGAATGTAGCATTGGTGCAGTTCGTCTCCAAGGACGCCACCGCGTACTTCCTCTTCTGCGCATCCGTAGTACTAATACTCCCCAGCGTCGCCTGATTCTCCAACTGCAACGGCACAATGATATAGTAATTAGCTACATGTAGAGAACTCGACAACCATCTTATGGTAGATGTACTATTGCCTTTACCATGAACGAGTAGAGCCCCGTGAGGATGGAGCTGACGGACCACATGGGGTTCCACGTCTCCGGGTGGAAGTCCGACATGCTCAGACACAGCCGCTGGTTGGTCTTGAAGCGGCCGTTGGGCGTGCTCATCATGACGGACGGAGGTTTCATGGGGTACTCGGGCGGGAACTTGAGCTTGCCGTGGTAGAAGCCTCCCTCGTAGGGCGTGCCCTTGGTGCCCGTGATCACGTAGTGCCACTCGAGGATGTTGGTCTCCAGAGGCACCGCCTGGATGTAGTCCACGGGCTTGCGCTGCATGGCCAGGTACTCCTTGCGCAGCCGCTTGGTCGCCATCACGGACGCCATCTTGGGCTTGAGTTGGCTCGCGTCACTTGGACACTGAAGGCGGTTCAAACACGTGTACAGCTGTGGGCATACATTCGTGAAGTGTAGTGTGCGGCAATGATGGTGGCACATTGTGAGGAATGGATACATACGCGACTCTACTACATGTAGCGAGTGTATTAGCGGAGGGCTACGACCTATTGGCTGCGTGGTAAACTACGTGGAGAATCGTTACTAAAGGCAATACATGTATACCTGCGCTTGGGTAGCTAGCTAGCTAGCAGGTTCTGGATCGACCGGCGCGGCCTAGTCCAGCTCGATGACTTCGACTGCACCCGAGGATACACGGGCCGCAGCACTCGCCTTCTCCTTCACACGCAGCAGCTCCACCAAGTCCGCGAACAACGCGCGGAAGTTCTTGTCCTTGCAGTTGTACGCGAGAGACGTCGTCGCATACGCTCGTTTCTGCAATACATGCTCCCAGGAACATCATTAGCCTCCTTTCTACCTCACCAAAAAACCCTCACAGCTTCTCCGGCCCTACATCCTCTTCCGTCGTCTCGACACTGCCAGTAGTGATCTTATCCTCCAGCTGCAGCAGCAAAGTCATCAGTGTGGCCAGTCAGTTATAGCTGCTTTACCTACTATGATCGCAAGCAAGCAAGGAAGGACCCACCATGAACGAGTAGAGCCCCGTGAGGATGGAGCCGACGGCCCAGAGCGGGTTCCACGTCTCGGGGTGGAAGTCCGACATGCTGAGGCAGATGCGGCGGTTGGTCTCGAAGCGGCCGTTGGGCGTGCACATGATCACCGACGGGGGCTTCATGGGGTACTCGGGCGGGAACTTGAGCTTGCCGTGGTAGACTCCCCCCTCGTAGGGCGTCCCCTCCGTCCCGGAGATCACGTAGTGCCACTCCAGGATGTTCTTCTCCAGCGGCGCCGCGCGGATGTTCTCCACCGGGTTCCGCTGCAGCGCCAGGTACTCCTTGCGCAGCCGCTTGGTCGCCATCGCCGACGCCATCCTGCTGCCTCGACCCTTCTCAACCAAATGTGGCGGGAAACCCACCCCGCCAACCCCTCTCATTGGCCAAAACAACGAAATTATAAACTTCCATTTAGCTATTCGAGATTGCGTCTCATGCCATTGACGTATATGCACATGCATAAAACGATGTAAATCCGTTTGAACGGGTATTACTAGTTGACAAGTGAGCCGCAAGACGTTTCGCGCGCGCGCGCGGTGGACCACCATTCCGCATCGAGAGCCGCCCAGCCGAGGTCCATGAGCTCACGGCGTGCGGGCGCGGGCGCTCGCCGCGGCAGCTCGAGCCGCAAGCAGGCGCTGGAGGACATCAAGCGCATGCGCGAAAGCGGCGGCGCAGCCGAAGAGGCTGCCAGCGCCGGTCGCCTGGCGCAGTACAAGCCGCAGGAGGAGAGCATCTACAAGGCCGTGTCCGAGCAGGAGTACGAGCAGCTCGTGCGCCAGCGCCGGCAGGGCCTACCCTTCGTGGAGAACGACGATGGGGAGATGGGCTACTACGACGACGGCGAGGAGCAGTTCTTCGAGTCGGACCCGGAGGACGGCGGCGCCGCAGCCCGGGACGACGACGACGACGCCGCCGGCAAGAAGCGCAGCGCCGGCGCGCTGTCCTCCTCGTACGTCCGACGAGCCAAGAAGATGCAGCGCGCCAAGCTTGGCGGCGGGGAAGGGCAGAAGATCACCAACATGTTCTTCTCCGCGTCTGCCGGCAAGAAGGCCAAGAGCAATGGCGCCGCCCCTGGAGGAGGGGCGAGAGCTGGTGCCAAGAGAGACATCGATCTGGACAGTATGCTGGACGATCTGACGAGCAACCCGACCGAGTCGCGGTCGGCCTATGCACGCCCGACGTCCTACTCGACGGGGTCGTCGACGTTCTCGAGTGGGACGTCGGGCTTCAACGCCAGGAAGCCGCTCTCTGCTAGCAGCGTGTCCTTTGCCAGTAAGGGCAACGGTGTGAAGGAAGAGGAGCAGGAAGAAGACGCCGTGGATTTTGGCGACAACGCCTTCGAGCCGGATGCGGACGATCCGATGGAGGAGACGAGTGCCGACGAAAGCGCCAAGAAGGAAAGCGAGACGGCGAATGCTGAGGACGGAGAGGATGCTGCTGGGCTGGAGAAGGAGGAGCTGGAACCTGCGAAGCCTGCCGTGAGTAAGCGCGAGATGATGCTCCGTAAAGCACGTGAACAGCGCCTTCAGACCTCGGCGCCGACCGCTAGAGCTCTGGCTACTCCTGTCGAGCAGAAACACCAGCCTGAAGACGTGACGATGAGTTCCGTGCCGTCGAATGAAGTGGCCGAGTGGTGGCAGGTTGCTGGTCACGATGCGAACGTCACGATGGCAGACGCCTTCGCTGATGATGCGGAGCCTGAAGCACCGCCCAGTGCCGCAGACTCCATCCAGATGTACTGGATGGACGCGGTAGAAGTGCGCGAACGCCCAGGCAAGATCTACCTTATCGGTAAGATGAAGATCCCGAGTCCGGAAGGCTCGAACCAGCCGCCCACATTCAGGAGTTGCTGCGTCGTTGTGAACAACCTGCAGCGATACATGTATCTTGTCCCCAAGGGCACGCCGCTCATCGAGCTGAGTAAGACCGAGCAACAGGAGGCGTGGATGAAGATGCACGAGGAGATCCACAACATTCTGATCCCTTCCTGCATCACTAACAGGCGTGACCAGGAGGTTTTTAAGACCAAGCTTGTGGAGCGCAACTACGCCTTTGAGGAGGCCAACATTCCTCATGGCAAGAATTTGTTCCTGAAGGTGAAGTACCCTGGTAGATACCCGACGCCACCGTCGGACTTCTGCTCGCGCGGCGGAAAGACTTTCACTCGTATCTGTGGAGCATTTACCAGACCCTTGGAGAACTTCCTGCTTACCCGCCGTCTTCTGGGACCGGGGTGGGTTGAGATCAAGGGTGTCCGCAAATGCACCGACGGTGTCAGCTTTTGCAAAATGGAGTTCGAAACCTTCGACCCGAAGAACGTAACCCCCATCGCAGGTGGTACATCACCTCCTCCTCTTTCAGTAATGAGCGTTAGTCTCAAGAGTGTTTGCAATCCTAACACTGGCAAGCACGAGGTGGTTGCTCTTTCTGCGATCACGGAGACTGGTATCAGCGCAGAGGGTGCTGGCAAGGGTACGAAGGGGGTACGGCACACATTATCACATTTTACCGCCATTCGCCCGCTGGATGAAAACAATGGTTTCCCCCAAGCATACGCTGAGGCAGTCCAGAGAGATGATCGTTTCGGCATGAAACTGGAGAATGGTGCACTGGGCATCAACAGTGAGCATCTGCGCGTGGAAATCAACGAGCGTGTAATGCTTAGTTACTTCCTCACGCGCGTGCAACGAGAAGACCCTGATGTCATCGTTGGTCACAATTTGCACAAGTACGCGTTGGAGTTGCTGATCTCGCGTATCGACAACTTCAAACTTGGTGGTTTGTGGTCGAAGCTGACGCGACTCCGTCGTGGTCGTCTGAATCCGATGAATGCAGGTGAAGGCTGGAACGAGTACAGAATGGACGACATGGTTAATGGTCGTCTCTTTTGTGATACTTACGTGTCGTCGAAGGAACTGCTGCCTTCACAGAACAACTACACCCTGTCGTATCTTGTGGAGCGACTCCTACACAAACAGCGTTTGGATGTCGAAATGACCGAGATTCCCCAAATTCTTCTTGGTGGCCCGGACAATTTCGTAAAGTTCCTGCGCCATACGCTTGACGATGCCATGTTCGTGCTACACCTGATGCACAAGCTTGAAATTCTTCCGCTGTCGAAGCAGCTTGCCAACTTGTGTGGTTACTTGTGGACACGTACGCTGGAGGCTAACAAACGTGCAGAGCGAATTGAGTACTTGCTGCTGCACGAATTTAGCAGGTCGAAGAACAAATTCATCGTGCCGGAGAAGTTCAAGACGAGAACTGAGGCTGATAAGTCGAACAAGAGGCGAGAGGCTTCTTACGCAGGTGGTATGGTGTTTGCACCGAAGAAGGGTCTCTACGATAACTTCGTAGTGCTGCTGGATTTCATGAGTTTGTATCCGTCCATCATCCGAGTACGTATTTCTGGGAACAACCCCGCCTTTATATTGTTCACCGATGCTAACTGCTACCTTTGTGCTGCATTGATCCTTTAGGAATACAATATCTGCTTCACCACTGTAGAGCGACAGCTTAACGAGGACGTGTCCGGTGTGCCTTCGTCTTCTAAGAAGAAGAAAAAATCCAAGCCGATGCCTCAGGCTGAAAACGATGAGGTTGTGGACGATGAAGACATGGACCAAAACCTTGATAACGCCGATGCAAACGCTGACTCGGAGATCCCAGCTCTACCGAGTAGCGCATGCGAACCTGGTATTCTGCCTGCTGTGATCAAGCGACTGTTGGAGTCGCGTAAGCAAGTGAAGCAGCAGTTGAAAATTGAGCAGAAGGAGGGCAACGTTGAAAAGGCTAATATGCTCGATATTCGTCAGAAGGCCATCAAGCTGACGGCAAACTCGATGTATGGTTGTTTGGGTTTCCGTTTCTCTCGATTCTACGCGAAACCCATCGCTGCCTTGATTACATCCACTGGTCGACAGACACTGCAGCGTGCCAAGGAGGTGGCAGAACAAGAGTGTGGCTACGATGTGATTTACGGTGATACGGATTCCATTATGGTTGACTCGCGCACAGAAAACCTTGACGAGGCCAAGCGTATTGGTCGTGAGATTCAGGCGCAGTGTAACAAGCACTTTAAGCTGCTGGAGCTCGAGGTGGACTACATTTTCAAGCGTATTCTGCTTCTGAACAAGAAGAAGTACGCTGCGCTGGTGCTCAAGGAGCGGCCTAACAACGAGCCCACTTTTGACAAGGAAGTCAAGGGTCTTGACATGGTGCGTCGTGATTGGTGTGTCATCTCGAAGGCTGTGGGCAATGAGATTCTCGATTTCATCTTGTCCGGTAATTCACGTGATGATGTGGTGGAAAGCATTCACGAGCATCTGGAGCAGGTAGCGGAACGCATGCGCTCCGGAAAGGAGCCGATTGAGCAGTATGTCATCACAAAGAGCTTGAACAAGCAACCTGAACAATACCCGGATCGCGCAAAGCAATACCACGTGCAAGTGGCAATCGCGTTGCGTGCTATGGGCAAGCCGGTTGGAGCGGGTACGCACATTGCGTACGTGCTTTGCAAAGAAGAAGAGCCTGGAAGTGGCCGCCGTGCCTACCACCCGGACGAGGTGAAGCGGGCTAATGGCAAGCTCAACATCGATGTCGAGTGGTATCTCGAGTCACAGATTCACCCACCAGTCAACCGTTTGTGCGCTCACATCGAAGGAACCTCAAGCCCCCAGCTGGCTCACTGTTTGGGTCTCGACACGGCTAAGTTCTCGCACTCTGCCAATCACTTTGGCGAAGAGAACGACGGTAGCGATGCGATTCCCAGCGTTTTGCAGAACGATGCAGACCGATTCAAGGACTGTGTCCCTCTGGAGATCACTTGTGCCCGATGCAAGATAGCTAGCGCTTTCCCTGGTGTGTTCGGTACCCCCGAGAAGGACGGTTCGCTTTCGAGCGGACTGCTCTGCCCAGTGTGCAAGGCGGATTTTTGGGGATTTGACAAGGAGGGAATTTACGGAAATGTAGGTGATGACCTTCAGTCAGTGCTTTCTAACCGTCTTCATATTGCGACGCGGCAAGCGACGAAGAAGTATTACGAGGCGTGGACAATCTGCTCTGATGTCACGTGCAAGACGCGGACACAAAAGCAGTCGCTTCGCGGTAACGGAAATATCTGCTCGGCTGCTGGTTGCAGGGCAACAACCACTCTGGAGTACCCGGATAGCGCTTTGTACACACAGTTGAAATATTTCGAGTCCCTGTTCGACGTTGAGCGTGCACAGAAGAAGATCCGAGAGCAGAAGGAGCGCGCATCAAGTGCGACTACTACGACGGAGCCTCCTCCTCTTTCCGAGCGCCACCGTGCTGTGCTGCAGAAGTTGCTTTCCCAAGCTGAAGAGGTACGCCTACTTTATTATCTAGAGCTTACGAATGTGCATGGCATAATTCTAACCCATCACTGCTTCTTGTTCTGTCAACTACAGGCTGTCCACCGTGACGACTACAACTGGGTCAAACCCTCCATCTGGCAGACGCTGTTCACATAAGAATAGGTATCAGTCCCCGGTCTATCAGATGCAACCATCAGCGCTGCGGGAAGTTGTGCTGTAGTAATGCATAGAAAATGGCGTTCATCTGATTTTTAACAAACACTTGTGCTCAAGTGTTCGTGCTTTTAGTGCTTTTGTTTGAAGGCAACTTCGTTGGATCATGTTCAATGCTGTCGACACTAACGATGTGAGTGGTCAATCGGAACAACGACGTCTACTTACACCCACGTAACTTGTACAATCACCTGCACGGCTAAACAAGTTTAGTCAGAAGCGATGGTGCGTTTGGAGATGCTGCACATGTTAGCAATGCCTAAGTTGTGGGCATCTTCTCTGCCCATGGTGCAAATGTCTTGGGACGACTACTGCGTCCATTCTTTGGTCGTCTTGAGTTGATGGAGATTGACCACGCCTGGTCAAGAACTGTCAATGACACCATGTTCCTTTTTCGAGCAAAACTACGGCTCGAGGGAGACACGATGTCTGACTTCACCGACGACGAAGATCGACAGCTTGTCCAGTTGGCGTCGGTGCTTTCACGCAACGGCCGGCAGATTCTATGGGAGAACCTCACGCAGCAGATGAAAGGCACCAAGAAGCCGAAGGAAGTCCTCCGACAGCGTCTCAAAACGCTCAAGCGCACGCACGGCCGCAGCCTCGAGAACTTCCCGGCATGGTTCTTCAAAAAGGAGTTTGCGGCCAAAACCAACCCTCAACGACTGCAGGCTTCGCGTCAGACGAGCGCTAACGTGAAGGCGGACAAACTAACGAAGAAAAGTCGATACAAACGACGAAGGCACGTGGCTAGTGAGCCACAAGCAAAGCTGAAGCCGACGCGCTCCCCCACCCAAACGCCCACAAATCCCGAGCAATCGCCAACGCTCAAGATGTCACCAAATACTGAGCCATCTGCTTCGTTGCTGCTGCTGGCATCTGTTGCAAGCACCACGGGTCATGCAGAGGAGTTTGTTGATACCCGCTGCGCTTGAGTGCAAGCAGCAGCAGGCCAGCCACTGTATTTTCTTGCGAATTTTGTGAACTCTGTAAGGAGCCCTGATGTATCTGATGAATCCACAGCCAGTATGTTCTGGTGCCTGTAGTAGTAACTTGGTCCGTTATCGCAATATCTGCTGTGCTGGAATTCCCGCTATATTTACGCAAGAAAAACGGCGACCTGAATGGTGAACGAGAGCTGCCACGGCCACCAGCTCGCTTGTCACTTGTCATTTTTCCCCGTCACGAGGCTAAGTCTACAGTTGCTGGAATCATGAAGACTGCGGTCGCTTGTGGCCAAGAGGAGACCACGATCGACTCAACATCGTGGCCCATCAACCGGCTCAGTTACATCGAGTTGAGTCTGCACGACACCGCAGCAATCGAGAAACTCTTCGCAGGACGAAGTGATACGCCGCTGTCGATGAAGTGGGTTATGTTCCACAAGTCTGGATCCAAGTTCCGCCCAAGGCTTCTGGTGATCTCGGCGCTACGTTTGTGGGTCCTCAAGCACAAGAAAACTTTCAGCAAGGCGCTGGTACTTCGGCGTGAGTACCAACTGATGCACGTCCAGAAGCTCACTGCGTTACGACCGGACTCCACTTCTTCAACACCAGACAACTCTTCTACAGTCTCCATCCGGCTCGTCATTTTGCCAAAGCAGACGAACGGATACAGCAAAGACCCGGTGATGCTGCATTTTGACCCAGGTGCACACACAGAGAACTTCGTGCGGCTCTTACAGCGCTTACTGCACGCGCTTCGACTAACTTTTCCTCGACAGGAGATCCCACCAGTGAAGCTCCCACCTGACTGTCACTGGCACGAGTTCTTCCCGGACGAAAAGGACGCCACAAATGCACACGACCAAAACCAGAACGCCGAGAAGACAATTCCAGACGTGGCAAGCCAAAACCCAATGTTTGGTGCCCTGGCGACGGCCTACCACGCGTTTTGCGATGATTTAGGTGTTCGCTTTCGCGACAGCGTGCCACTCCGTCTCGAAGAATGCGCTAGCACCTCAGGATGCATGGACTTCCAGTATTGTCTCGGGTTTCCACCGGGCGTCGACGGCTACGATCATCACCACGACCACTTAGCAACCCCGTTGCACGCTTTCGCCCGCTCAATTGTTGACGCATGCTTCCCTTCTTCCTCCCGATCAGTAGCCAGCTTCCAGGCAAAGGAGATCCAGGCGCTTGCACGGACGCTGGAGCGTTCGCGTTGCTTTGCTGATATCATCGTTAGTGACCTTGCAATGGGACAGGCGAGCTTGACCGTGCTTTTCCAGGCTTTGCTTTCGCCACTGTGTACAATCGAAGGCTTCACGCTCACCAACGTCCAGCTATCTGTCCGAGCATTGCGTATCCTCCAGCAAGTCGTTCTGCAATCGACGATGCGGCAAACTAGCGGTGAAGTGAAGAGCATGAAGCTACGGCGACTGGACTTCTCCTTCAATCGCTTCACAGTTACCATGGCCACCGAGTTAGCAACCATTCTGCAGCTCCTGCCTACCGGTCTTGAGCTACTTCAGCTTGAACGCTGTGGAATGACAACTGTATCGTGCTGCCGAGTCGTCGAAGCCTTGACGACCAGCACAGCTTTTGCTGCATCGTTATTGGAGCTGAACATTGCGGGGAACCATCTCGGTCTTGAAGGAACCAAATCGCTCGCCGCCTGGATCACCGGAACCTTTGCACTTCAGCGACTTGATGTGTCCAGGACGCAGCTTGACATCAACATCTTCGTCCAAGCTCTCAAGCAGAACACATTGCTACACGAATCGTCGCTCCTGCAGCTTGACTTGTCGTACAACCAGATGCGCACGCAGGCAAGCGAAGATCTCGGCCTCATCTTGGGCAAATCTCAAAGCCTGGCCACGATTTTCTTGCGTGGAATGAAGCGCTATCGTCACTTCCACAAACTGCTGCCCCCACAACTACAAAAAGAAGGCACGCTGTTGGCTCTGTCCGAAGCTGCCGTCGTGGCCCAAACCGCGGCTGCACGCAGGAATGGAAGGACAGTGCATCGCGCTGATGGACTTCGTAAACTCTTCTTGCGTAACATCCTCGCACCGATGTTCGCGAACACTGATCGAAGCTGGGCCTGCATGGTAGATCTGAGCGACAACGATTTGAGCGGACATCGAGCAGAAGTCTTAGCCCAACTACTTGACGAATCGCCCTGGGTCACTCGGACATCGCTGCGACTGGACCACACGCGTCTTCACGATAAATCGGTATGTCCGTCGTGTACGAAGCTTCGAACCCTTGCACTGACTCTTGATGGCTTTTCCATTCTCAGGCACTGTTGCTGCTCCACTCGATTCGAGGATGTAAGACTCTAGACTCGTTAAGCCTTGAAGGAAACGGCTTTGTCAAACGGGAGGCACACCGCAGGCGCAAACGACAGAATGACAAGTGCTACAGCGATGGCGTAGCTCCATCCGAGCCGAGCGTGATTGAGCAGGCTGGCGCAAATGCGTTGGGTCTCTTGCTTGGAGGAGCCTTGGACTGCAACGATAGTAACCAGCTGCAAAACTGGTTGGGAACAAGCGATGCCGGGATTGCGTCGGCATCTTTCTTGGCGTACTCATCAGCTGCGAAGCCCCTTCGCCTGAAAGAGCTCTGCATGAAGTGTGAAGGCTCGTACGTCTTTGGCACACACATCATCACGGCAGCAGTTCAGGCACTAGCCAAGCCGCATGCACACCTGCACATGCTTGATGTCACTGGCAACGAGTGCGGAGACGCGTTGGCTCAGGTTCTCGGTGATGTACTGCCTAAGAACAAGAGTCTGCAGGCCTTGTTCTGGGACGGGAACTGCATCACCGTCGACGGGTTTCTCCAGTTCTACGATGGACTCTTGAAGAACCGTACGCTGGTCATGGTACAGATGCCGATCCAAGATACTCGCCGAGTACGTGCGCTTAACATTGGCGGAGTTTGCTTGTTGCTAACCTATGCTGTTCGTCGCGTAGATCTTGGAAGAGCAGAAGGACCCACCACGCGAGAAACTCTTCAGCATCCTTGGTAAGATCTTCAAAGCCACGGAGAGAAATCAAATTCTGGCGAGGGAGACGAACGAGCGGAAAGCTGAAGTACAACGCAGTTCTCGAGGACAAACAATCAGCGAACACAGCGTACGTATCCACCCCAACCCAGACCCAGATCCGAAGGCGAACAGGAAATGCGACGAAGCACCCGAAGCGCAACCGGCAGATCCTATCGATACTGAGATCAAGCAGGAGCTCGAATCGGCAGGTTTGGCCTTGGAGACGTGTCCTTCTCCCAAGCTTGCAGGCTCCAACGAAGCAGAGGAAGAGGGTGACAGGGATGACTCTGCTCGCAAGAGCTACTCCAGACCGACAAGTGCGCGATATCCGTCAACGATGCAGTCTTGGAGCATGCAAAGCAGTGCTGACGACTTCCGCACGCAGCTCAGCAAATTGGACTCGCTCACCGCTTCGTTCTCGCTGACACCGTCACACATGTAATGCAGCATCCTCAAAGCACACGTCGCAGTAAAAACAAAAGCAAGCATGTTTATAAAACACGCGCGGAGGACGAACACGTTTCTCACTTGCGCGCCTTGAGTCCCTGCAGGAACGAGCCCAGGCTGTTTTTGACAGCGACCACGGCGGCATCCGGCTGCGGCTTCTTCTTCTTTTTCTTCCGCTTCGGTCCGTCCAGCAGCTTCCGCGGCGGGCTCGGAGGTGGTGCAAACACACTCGTAGTCGCTGCTTTCACCTCAGACGGAGCAGCAGCAGCAGCAGCAGGAGGTGCACTCTTCACCTCCACACTCTTAGCAGCTTCCGCACCTTCCGCCTTCAACTTCTTCGCCTCTGGCGCAGCGTGATCACCACTCACCGTCTCCTCCTCTTCTTCGCGAGTTCGTTTCTTGTTCTTGGCCTTGTGTACCACCGACGCACCCGGTCGGTCGTTGGCATGGCGGCACCGATGGCAGGTCACCCTCTACAAGAATACATGTCAAACTTACTGTCAAAAATGCGCAGCGTTCCCTTTCAGCAACTCCTGCAGCCTGCCAACCCACCACAAGAGTCGACAGAGCTTCGCGTACGAGGCGTGGGCCATTGCTGCCGTTCTGCAGCTGAGCACGGCGCTGCTGCCTGGCCAGACGACGGTTGGCCGGGGATTGGCGGGACTGCGGCACCACGCGTACGTCCGCCGACACGCTGGGCACCAAGAGACCTCCGCAGTCCTCACAGATGAAGTCCAGAACTTGCTGCGGCAGCTGCGCGCGACTGGATCGAGCTAGCTGCATCATGGAGGCACTGTCGAAATGGTCAGCCCCCATTTCCGACAATAGGTTGCATTTTCGACACGTACATCATGTGGTTGGCCAGCGCGGCGCTGGTGGGCAGCAGGCGGTGCGCCGAGCTCCAGAGGAAGGCGAAGCGCTTCTCCAGCTGGCGCGAGTTCTCGGCGCTTGCCACCTTCATCTCCGGGAGCAGCAGGGAGCCCAGCGGCGCTGCACCCGCTGGCGTTGAGACCGTCGCCATCTCAATTCCGACCTTGTCAAAATACGAGGCAGTGTCAAAATACGAGGCAGTCCCAACCAAAGAAGGACGCGATGGTTAGGCAGGTAGTTCCTTCCACTTCGACAATTCATAGCAACGACGAGCACCTCGTCAACGGAACTCCCGAGGAGAATAACGCCGCGCTTTACGCCGCCCGAGCCATGTTAACGCACTCGACAACTATCAAAACACCATCGTCGGGCGACACCATGACCTGCGCCGTGTCTGGAAGCAGACAGCGAGTATGCCGACGTCTTCAGCCCCTCGCGCATCTACGGAGGCAGGAGGGATGACCTTCACCGCCCGATCCCTGCGAACTTGCTCGAAGACAGCGAAAAGCACCTGTCTGCTGTCCCTGAATTCCACGTTGGCTTCCTGGAAAGCACTATTGGTGACGTCCACCGTCAACTATAATGCTGCTCTCACGTGATACAGCTTTCGTGGGTGGAAGAGCTGTAATGGTCATCATGATGGAACTAAGGCTCATGATTGTTGTGTTCATTCTCGTTAGCAGCTTTGCGACGTTGTTTCAGCACTTTGGTTGCGTGCTTGACGCCGTTCTTTCAACAGTTTTCTTCTTTCGCGCGTTCGGAAGTTTTGGTCTGGTTCTTTACATCTAGAGCAACGAAGGGCGAATCTCATCCTGCGCCGAAGCACGCCAGGCGTTGAGGAACTATATGAAGCGGTACTGCCTGTTTCACTATATTCGACACGTCAGCTTCCACCACGTCGCTCACGGACGTGAAGGTGCGGCTCAGCATCAAGAGCTTCTTACGGGCGAGATGGTAGCTGAAGTGACCGCAGCTCTGCGAGTCGAGCATAGTCCGAAGATCCGTGAATTCATGGCGCACATCCCCGCCCCCTTCGAGCGGCCTGGGACATTAGGCCTCGTCCACGGACGAGCACTGCATCCGTCCGTGTCGTTGTACTGCGTTAGGTTCGTGCGGCCGCCCACAGTCCCGAACACCAGGAAGAACTGCACAGCCGTACAGTTGTCGGCCAGCATACGTCCAGCACCTCGTCCATGATCTTCTTGCACGGTGTTCTCCTTGTCGGAGATGAACGGCTCTGAATGGTGTGGCTACTGGTAGGTGCACTTAGTCATATCACCTGACCACCGAATAGCAAATTCTCACCTGCAAATGTCCACCCGTTTCCCTGACCAAATTGCAATTTCCCCTAGGAAAGTCTTGGGACGGGGGTATTTTCCCCTCCCCTCGCAGTTAGTTCTCGGATGATTTAGTCGCAACATGAAGCACCAAGAGAAGAAGAGCAAGTCCTCCCCAGCCGCGATTTCACCTCAACGTCAATTGAGTCATATCGACTCGTCTGAGTGGCCATCGTTTCCGGTGTTCACCGCTGTACGGGTCGTGTGGTGCGAATGTCTGCACGCGAGTGGCGACGAGGGCTTGGCTCGAGTCATTGACGCGTTTCTGGACAACCTGTCAGGTTCTTTGACTCTGTCGGCAGCGTATCGGAAGTCTGATGGTAGTCTACGATTGTTGCAGTATCTGGCCACGCACGAGGCCAAGGCGATGGATCAGTTCCTCCGACGCTGGGAAGTTAACGCCGTGACCGGTCAAATGGCAGCCCGCGGCGATATCCAAAGCCTCAAGTGGGTCGCAGAAAAGTATTTGCCGGGCGAATTCCTCACGGAAGTAGTGGCGCAAGCATCCGTTCATGGGCATTTGGATATTGTGAAGTGGCTGTGGGACAATCACCGTCGTACCGGTTACTGGGGCGGCATTGAGTTGGTCGGGGCCGTCCACAACGACCATTACGAGGTGGTGGAGTGGCTTCGAGCTCACATTGTTCTTCGGCCTGAGTGCGCCCAGCAAGTAATTCGACAAGCTGCGGGATCCGGAAACTTGGAGATCGTGCAGTGGCTCTATTCTAGCTTTGACCTCGAGATGGTAGATGCGTTGCAAGTCGCGGCGTTGAACGGCCACTGGGAGGTCATACGCTGGTTTATCGACAATGACAAACGTGCTGGCGTGGATGTTGCACTGAGGAATGTCACGATTTACATGAGCGCAGCAGAGCACGGAGATTTGGACATGCTGAAGTTCTTGTTCGAGCATGGAATGGTGGCAGAACCTGTGCCGGTTCTTCAAACGGCTGCTGCTTGTGGCCACTTGCACCTTGTCAAGTGGCTTCACGAGGAGAAAGGAGTCGCGGATGCTGCGGGAGGGCTCGTCCTCGCTGCGGAGAATGGCCACCTGGAGGTGCTCAAGTACTTGCACAGGAAGAAGTTCAATACAGACGCGGGCCACTCTGCGTTGGATGCTGCTGCAAGATCGGGGTTTCTTGAGACAGTCGAGTGGCTCCACTCCAATACGTCCGCTGAATGCACAACGCAAGCTATGGACGAAGCTGCCGGGCGAGGACATCTTGAAATGGTCAAGTGGCTCCACGAAAATCGTATGGAAGGATGCAGCTTCTTGGCCATGCATTTCGCAGCCAAGAACGGTCACATCGAGACGGTGAAGTGGCTCCATACGAACCGAAACGAGGGCTGCCACTCCTTGACTTTGAAGAGAGCTGCGCAGCACGACAACCTGGAAATGGTAAAGTGGCTGCACGCCAATCGACACGAAGTATTCGACCTTGAAGGAGTAATGGACACTGCTGCAGCACACGGTCAGTTGGAGATTTTGCAGTGGTTTCATGAAAACCGAGACGGAGGCTGCACTACTGCAGCGATGGATGAGGCTTCGGCACACGGCCATCTCGACGTCGTCCAGTGGCTCCACGAACACCGTAGCGAGGGGTGCACTCAACTAGCAATGGACGAATCCGCTAAGAACGGACTCTTGGAAGTTGTCAAGTGGCTGCACTTGAATCGTAGCGAGGGCTGTTCTACGATGGCTATCGATGGAGCGGCTGGGAACAGCCACCTCCACGTGGTGAAGTGGCTGCGTAGCCATCGCGGCCTGCGGTGCACGCCGTTGGCTCTGGAATGGCTTTTCATGAAGCCGATACGACTTGATACAGCGGAGTTTCTGTTCTCGGAATTCCCAGAGTGTCGTGCATTTCACTTGGGGCCTGAGCTTGAAGTGGCGTGGCTCGAAGTGGTGCAATGGCTGCTTGAGCGTGCTCCTAGTGCACTGGGGGGATGCACACTGCGAGTGAAGTCGTGGAACTGGCACGTCTGGGAGTGGCTTGCAGACAAGAACTGGATGCTTGTCAACAAGGACGGAGTGTTTTCATTCTGGAGTCGATCGTGACTTGAAATCGTACGGATATCTCTACTGGGGAGGGGATCCCGTAGTATTAGTTACCGTTAGACTAAGTTGCAGTTAATGCTCAAACTTCGCTTCCTTTTTTTTTACTCGAAACCATCACAACAATGCCAATCCACTACGTACCTCGCAAGGGTCCGAAGTTACTCGATCAAAGCAAGCCACTCAGCAACGATAGTTCCTGTCCCTGACAACCCCCTCCGTGAGCACTGGCCAGCCCATGTTGAGAAGGAGAAAAACACGAATTGAAAACGATCACGTTTCCTTCGTCTTGTTGCATCCGTCTTGCATTGTCGGACCTCGCTCTTCTACAGTCTATAATGACGCCCTACGCGTCAGCGTACATGCCTTCGCTCTTGAGCAAGTGGCTGATGGCTGTCACCAACTCGCTCTGTGCGATATCGACACTCGGGTCAGCAATTTTCTCCACCAAGAGGCGGTCCAAATGCTGGCGAATCGACTTGATGAGCACACCGATACGAGCAACAGCGTTGAAGCGGATGAAGCCATCCAGCGTGAGCAGGTTCTTCTCGTGGATCACCTCGAGATGGCCTCCAAACAGCAAAAGCGCATACGGGTTCACCATGGTGCTCTCACGCACGAAAATCTTAGAGGTCTGCACCAACTCCGTGTACAGCAGCCACGGCGAGTCGTAATTGTTCTGGGAGAAGTTGCATGACGACGGATGCAGGAACACACGCTCGCGGTGCCCCGCCTCTGTTGCTGAGCGCACGAAGTACCGGATTTGCTTGGCGTTGTGATCCTCCTCGACCACACCGTGCGCGGCTTGGAAGTACTTTTGCTCCGGGTACACCACTTGAGCCACGTTCGCGTACAGACCTGCACAGAGGGCGGCCTTGATAATACGCGGCACATCTGAGTTTTCATTGAGGCTGCCAGCGTGTGATGCCTCGTAAAAACCAATGTTGTCAAGTTGCTGCAAGTACTGATGCTTCAGGTCCAAAATCGACTCCATCGTATCGTACGAGAGTCCCATGTCGCGACAAAATCCACGCTTCATCTTCTGGCCACGTACAGGTGCGTAGCGCTCGACCAACTTCCACAACAGTAAGTGGTCACTCTTCCAGCTACCACCCAACTCCTTCTTCAAGGCATCCTGCTTGGCGCGCATCTCAGGGTCCGACATGCTCATCAAGAACGGATTGCGGCTCGAAATGCAGGCAGCGATGATAGCAACAGGTTCAATACACCGCAAGATCGAGCCGTACACCAAGAACTTGCCTATACGAGCGTCCAGCGGGAGCATAGCCAGGTGATTACCGAGCGGCGTCAGAACCACCTCTTCATCGTGGATATCCTTGTTGCCCCCGCGAAGCTTCATCTTGGGCGAATCACCAACGGTTCGGAATGCTGCAATGTCTACCAATTCCTGGATAGCTGCATCGATAGCATCGTCCTTGGGCGGCTCAATAGCCTTGGATAGGAAGCCCTTGATCGAGCCGAGCTCCAATTTCTTGATTTGCAGACAGAGTTGTTCCAGAGACACACGATGGATCTCAGCAGACAGTTGCGCATCCATGGCAGCAAACCGCTTGCGTGAGAACAATCGGTAGCACGTGCCGGCCTGAACACGACCTGCACGGCCCTTGCGCTGATCGCACGCAGCACGAGCTGCCCAGCAATCCAGTAGCTGAGAGCGCCGAGCACGGTTGTCGTATACCATTTCCTTCACCTTTCCAGAATCGATCACAGCCGTAATGTCGTTGATAGTGATAGACGTTTCAGCAATGTTGGTGCTTACAATCACCTTGGTCTTCCCTGCGGGAGCAGATTTGAATACCATTGCCTGGTCAGCGCCAGAGAGAGAACCGTGAAGGGGCAGTGCCCAGACCTTCGATGATAGTCCACCATTACCGTGCGTCAGCATCTCGATCAATCGCTTGATTTCAGCTGTGCCCGGCAAGAATACAAGGATTGCTCCGTGCACGCCACCACCACTTTGTGGGGTTTCCAAGACAAGATGGCGCACTAGATGCGCAATAAGGTCGTAATCGATCTTAGAATCGTCAATACGAGCTGCTATCTCCTCTGACGTCATCTCCGACAGCGACTTTTGCTTTTCTTCCTCATCTTCACCATCCTTCTTCTTGTACTTTTTGTCCTTCAGCAAGTACTTGGGCACGTCGTAGTGAGTCCGATCAAGAACCTCCTCAAGAAAGTTGCACTCGACCGGGTACGTGAAGCCAGGAATGTCCAGCACAGGGCACGGTGTCTTCGTGATAGAAGAAAAGTACTTCACGAACAACTCAGAGTTCATGGTGGCACTCATCAAAATGACTCGCAGATCCGGACGCTGGGGCAACAAATCTCGAAGAATAGACAGCAAGAAGTCCGTATCCACGTTGCGCTCGTGAACCTCATCGACAACCACGTGCGAGACACCTGACAGCTGGCGATCATTGAGCAAACGTCGAAGAAGAACACCAGTCGTGCAGAATAGCAGTCGTGTGTTGGACGACTTTTTCGAATCCATGCGAATCTGGTAACCAACGACATCCGCAATGTCTTCACAACGTTCCTGGGCAACGCGAGTCGCCACACCGATCGCGGCAATTCGACGGGGCTGCGTACAGATGATGTTGCACTCTCCGCCAGCGCCACGGTTGATGTATTCATCCAGAATGAACTGCGGGATCTGCGTAGTCTTGCCACAACCTGTTGCACCGCAAATAAGCACCACCTGATTGTTCTGCACGCACTTGATCACGTGGGAGTCTTCCTTGCCTGCAGGAAGCTTCGCGCGCGCCGCCAGCATCTGCTTAAATTTGTGTTGGCCTTCCTTCGCCTTCCGTAACTGCAACAGTTTTTCGCTCATGCGGCGTGTGGCTTCCACATCCACACGCTTCGGCTGGAAGCGACTGGCATTCTTGTGCTGGTTAGCACCACCCTTCTTCTTCCGCGACTTAGACTTGTCATCCTGCTTTGCCTTGGTGGGAATAGACGACGACTTTGCTGCAAGCGTTTGCACCACGGCAGCCGGTTTCAAAAGGTGAATTCTAGCTGGACTACTGGAAAACCGCTTCTTGTCCTGCAAGTACGTATCAATTGTAACGTAGATGTCGTAGAGCATAGGATCACCCATCGAGTGCGCGCAGCTCTTGAGTGCCTCTCCACATGCAGCAAGCAAATGCGGCTGGTGCGTTACTTCAGTCGACGTCAGAGCCAGAAGCGGTAGCTCGAACGGATACGTAGATGTACTCGGCAGGAAAACGTGCAATCGGAGCGCGTCGGTGACTTCAAATTCAAGTAGCTGGGCGTTTGAGCCACCCTCCAGCGTTGTGATTGTCAGCTTTTCGTCGTAGATAGCCTCTAGCGCGAAGATTTCGTCTTGACGCTGGTTCAGCAGCTCTTCGTCATCCTCGGGAGCATCGACTGCTTTGTTGATATCTTCCAACCCGAAGTGCTTTTTTACGTGCGGGAAGAGCTTCTTCAGGAGAGCGAAGAGCATCGCCATGGATGGAGCCTTCAGGTCCTCTTCACTCGTAGCAGGGTGCTCTAGCACAAACTCATTCGCCACCGAAACCGCATCGCGGCGGTCGTAACCGAACTTCATGAGACGCTGGACAAGCACCGTTGTGCGTGCCGGCTCAGACGACGACGTGCTCAACACCACATCCAGCTGCGTGCCCTCCGGGTTGAACTTCTTGGGCAAATCGCCTTCCGGGATGTTCAGGCACAGCCAGTCAAAGATCGCGGTCATATGCGCGTCTTCAGCATCCTCATGATCATCCACGCTGCGGTCACGCTTGCAGTTCAGCAGCGCTCCTCGAATCTGCGCCGGCGTGAACCCAATCGCTTTCAGTCTCTTTGTGGCCTTCCTCTGGAACTCCTCGTCCTCCATCTTCCGGTGCTCCTCCGCATCGCTGTCGGCGTCGCCGTCTTCTCCCTGGAAGCTCTTCTTCTGCATCCCTCCGAGCTTCCTCAAGATGCCTTCGATCAGCTCTCGACACGGGGCGCTCATCATGACCTGCTTGGGCAGGTTGGCTCTCTCCCGGTTCTCCCTCGACCGCTGCTTCTTGTTGCGCTCCTGCGTCCGCGCCAGCCTCGCCGCCTCAAACTCCTTGTGGGACGCGAACTTCCTGTCCATCGTGAGCGCCACGGGCGCCTCCTTCTTCTTCTTCTTCTCCTCCTCCTGGACCTCCTCGTCCGACTGGTCTCCGGCCCAGAGATCCATGTCCTTCTCGTCCTTACTCTTCACCTCCGTTTTAGGCTCTTTCTGCTCCGTTTTAGTCTTATTCCTGCCCTTTTTACTCGCAGGACCAGCTCCGGCGGCGTCCTGCGAGCCTAACGCCAGCCACAGGTCCCGGAACGGGTCCGGCAGCTTCCGCTCGAGCGGCCGCAGCGGCTCCACGTGCTTGAGCGCCAGCAGCGCGGCGCAGTGCCTGGCCTCGTCCTGCGAGTCGAACTCCTGCTCGGGGCAGAAGCTCAGGTCCTTGTCCTTGTCCTTGGCGTCCGGCAGCACGCAGCGCGCGCGGAACTTGGCCGGGTCTTGAGTGCGCGCGCGCGCGTAGAAGGCTTGGCGCCGCTTCTTGGCCTGGCAGAGCTCGCGCAGCAGCTGCATGGGCGTGCGCTGCCACTCCTTGCACAGCACGCCCTGGCGCACGGCGTCCCCCGTGGACACGCTCACCGCGCCGGCGCCGCGCTGGCGGTGGCCCGGCACACGCTGGCGACCCATGTGCGCGGAAGACTGCTGGTCGAGAGGTGCGGAACGTTTAAAAACAAGAAACATTTGCTTGTTTTTTTACATTTGGAAAGGGAACGAATCAAAATTGTTTCGTTTTTTTTAACGCAAAAAACGCATATCATAGATGCTACGCTTTTCTTATTAAAAGTTTACTTCGAAGTACTGTGGTCACTTTCTACCTAGAAAGTATGGATAGCATGCTCCGCCTTTTATTACTCCCCGGACGAAGTGGCTTCACTTGCAAGCGTGAAAGGCGACGCGATGGCAACCGGTGAAGAACGCGAACCGAGTCTTGTGGACGCAACCCCAGCGTCCAAATTGGAGGCTTGGACTCCAATGACTCTGCTGCCAAGAAACCTAAAGACAGTATGAACAAGTGCTCGCATCCAGGGAGCACCAAGTTGCCGCAGTGCATTCGGCATGGCGGCGGCAGATTGTGCCTGGAATCAGCCAGAGTGCAAGGAAATCGCCTTGGGGGGAGGCAAGTGCGTTGCGCACGGCGAACGGGTGCGTTGCTCCCAGCCAGAGTGTGACCAGCATGCAGCATCCAAGGGAAAGTGTAAACGCATGGGTGACACACTTTCCTCGATATTGAGCACACGTGCAACAGCCCGGATGGGAGCATCTCCGACCTCCACCATGCTCGACACATTTTCCACGACCCAGTGCATGCTTGACGCATCCTTTTGCCCGAGCAGTCTTCGTGCCCCAGGGATCTTGCATCGAGTGCGCGGAGGCAGACAGTGCGTTCATCCGGAGTGTACCAAGCTCGCGAGGGGCTACGGCAAGCGCGCTGAACACGGCGGTGGCACCCCGTGCTCGCACTCTGGATGCGCTAAGAATGCTACCTCGAAGGGAGAGTGGTACAAACATGGTGGGGGCACTCGATGCAGGTATGCTGGATGCACGAAGCCTACTCGGGCCGACGGTTTGTGCGTCGGGCACGGAGGAAAACTGCAATGCGAGGAAGGAGGGTGCACGGAAGGAGCTTTGTCCAATGGCAAATGTAAGAAGCATGGCGGAGGCGTTCGTTGCTCGATACCTGAGTGTACCAAGCTCGCAAGGCATGAAGGCAAATGCCTTGCTCATGGTGGAGCAGGCCCTCCGAATAATACATTGAAGTGAAAATAGTACTGCAATATTTATATTGAATATTGGATTTTTGTATTAGCACGAGAAATGTAAATAACTTACGTCCAGTTCCGCCAAACGTTATTTTGCAGTGATTCCTCCTACTTCGAGCACTTCTTTACATGTTAGTCAGGTAAAGCATGAGCTCGGCAGCCACCGTCAAGGGCTGTTTCCGATCAACATTAATATTATTTACGACTACCAGGAATGGCTGTTAGAGTTCGACCACAACGGTCAGTAACACAATATACCTCACACTTATAAAAAAAAACTGATATTATTTTATTTCTCAAGGTGAATCGGCACCTTTGGAGTGTCAAGACGGTGGCTCATGCGGTCAACTCAAACAAGTGAGGAGCAAGATAGTGCGGTGATATTGCGCTTACCAGTGGAATGACGTATTTGATAATGCCAAGAGCTTCCCTGCAATTACTGACTTCATTGAGTTACTTAAATTTCATTGCAGCCGGATTTTCGGAGGGTCTGTGGTGGAGGGAAACGATGTTCGTATTCAATCAGACCGAATGGCCAAATTGATATAGTCGACTACCTCCGCCTTCAGAAGTGCTTGCTGTTGCCAGTACTGCAGAATTCCTCGCCATCTTTCCAAAATATCGGCCCGGTTCGACAGCCAAATTGGAGAAGCACTTGAACATTGGAACGAGTGTACAATGAGCTTTTTATTATATCAATAATGTTGTTGAGTTGTAGCTGTTGATGACAACGAGTGCCGTGGTGGAAACCTCAGAATCATTGGGGTCCTCCTACGAGCTACGTATATTGTTTTCTGTCCACCCGAAGCGACAGTGCGGCGGTTCAACTTCGAGGTAGGTGAGTGTCATTGATACTGACGCGTACAGGACCATCGAACACTGGGAGGCTCGAAACTTTCGCTTGGCGTTTCCTTCCGACATAGTTATTGTTCTTGTTTGGAGACAGGTAATATTTTGAGAGGGGATGGATCTCGAAAGCGTAATGACTACTTGTATTCACCAGCTTCGTGGCGTAGTGGAAATACAGGAACAGGTAAAGCTCTTTACTTCTTTGAGAAAAAAGAAAAGAAGAAAACAAGTTATCTTATCTTAAAAAAACAGTGATATCTTCCTGAGCAGCACTGCATTCTCAGCACACTGTTCTTTAGGATAACAACGGGGACATTACCATCTCACCCCCACAAGCTGGTCCGATGTTTAGACGTAACTCGAGGGGTAACTTGGTCAAGTGCACTCGCACGCAGACCTCGAGGCATGTACACACACGCAATCGGCAGCATGTTCGGCTCTCCAACGGCAACAACACGCTGGATCCAGGGTTCGTCGTCCAGAGCGTGTAACTTGTACCCCACCGTCACCGACTCCGGTAACGAACACGAAAGACACGACGTCCCTAGAAGAGCATTCTTTGACTGGGACTTGAGGTATTCCAGCACGGTCTCCTTGAATTTCTGCACCGTCACTACGACAGGCAAGCGGAGTGGATCCTCAGGCAGTTGTTCTCCTTCTGGCGCCTCTGCTTGGGCTTGAGCAGTTTCAATGGCTCGAATGAATCCGTCGACCTGCTTCCACGCGAAAACCACGGGAGGGTGACCAAGCTGCATGATCTCGTCACGGAGATGGCTGTCTCCGTTGGCTTGTAACACGTCTTCGAGCTGGGCATCTGCATTCATCATCCGACTTGGGTCTGCTTGTTTCTGACACCGCGGCTTCCTGCTCTTAACTGGCGGATTGAAAAGTGAGAAAAGTGCGCCAGGTCCCAACCAAGAAAGCCCAACTCACCAAACAAAAATGCAGATTCAAACACCACAACGTATATTCTTGACTGCTCTAAGGAAGATACACAACCTACGTCCAAGCACTTGAATTGCCAAAGCTGCCCGAGCTCTCCCGTCGAAATTAGACCGCGTCAATGTCGACACCGCCCAGTCGACCCGCCGCATACCCACCAGCGCGGTTCTGGGCATTGCCCAGGTCAAACTTGCCGCTGTCGCCAATGGCCTCGCTCTCCACGCGGTCGTCCTCGGCCAGCTCCTCACGCAGCCAGTGCTCCACCGCCTTGTACATGGGGACCTTCTGTCCGTCCGTGCACTGCTCAATGGGGCCGTGGAACCCGACAGTGCCGCGACGCACGTACAGCACATGGGACGCCCAGACGTCCGTCCCGTCGATGATGTGCGTGGCCAGCAGCACCGTCGCCTGTCGAGTCTCCGTCTCCTCCTTGAGGAACGCCAGCACGTTCTCCCGCGAGATGAGGTCGAGCATGCCCAGCACTTCGTCCAGCACGATGAGCTGCGACGGCCTCAGCAGCGCCAGGAAGAGCTGCACGCGACGCCTCTGGCCGTCCGACAGGCGGTGCAGACGCCACTTGGGGTCGATGCGCAGCACCTTGAGCAGCTTCTGGCGTCTCTCCGGGTGCTCGCTCTGCAGCTTCGCCATCATTTCCTCCACCGCCATGTCCGCCGAGTACGCCATCGCGTGCGACGCGAACGCCACCGCCCGTTGCCCCCAGTCGGCACTCACGAACGTCCTCAGGGCGTTCAACGTCGTGTCACGGAAGCTGTCGCGCCCGAAGACCAGCGCCGTGCCGTCCGCCGTCAGGTGTTTGCCGGCCAATATGCTGAGCAGCGTGCTCTTGCCAGCGCCATTGCCACCCACGACCAAGACCCGTTGGCCGGCCTGCAGCGTCAGACTCACGTCACGCAGGACGCGATCGTCGTCTCCGATGACTTGGCCCGTGACAGGGTCGTACTGCAGTCGGTTGAGGAGATGCCCGCCGATCGTCACCTTGGCGAAGGCGAAGTTGAGACCACGCAGCTCCACGGGCGGAGCAGCGGCGGCCATTGGAAACGTAAATGATTTACGTGTGTCACTAAGTCCAAAGTTCCATTGATGGGGAGGGACAAAGTTTATGAAGTGTCCATTGACGTGTCCAAAGGCAAAAAAAAATGATTTCGAGGCGCAAGGCAAAGTGGATAGATGTTTGAGCTGTTCTCCTGTAGAATGTACTTTACTTTACTTCGTAAGCTTTTTAACGTCAGATACGTGCGCTCGTGGTGGGACGAAGGCGAGCACGGTATCTGTACATCCGGAGCCAACGAGAGTAAGCGAGAAAGACTTCTTTTCAGCTTCTGCCCTGGATTAGTTGCTCTCTTTTCGGCACACGCCATTTGAAAAATAACCTGGTTGGGACCTGGCATACTTTTCTCACTTTTCAATCCGCCAAAGCGGTCGGTGTCAGAAACGAGCAGACCCAAGTCGGATGATGAATGCAGATGCCCAGCTCGAAGACGTGTTACAAGCCAACGGAGACAGCCATCTCCGTGACGAGATCATGCAGCTTGGTCACCCTCCCGTGGTTTTCGCGTGGAAGCAGGTCGACGGATTCATTCGAGCCATTGAAACTGCTCAAGCCCAAGCAGAGGCGCCAGAAGGAGAACAACTGCCTGAGGATCCACTCCGCTTGCCTGTCGTAGTGACGGTGCAGAAATTCAAGGAGACCGTGCTGGAATACCTCAAGTCCCAGTCAAAGAATGCTCTTCTAGGGACGTCGTGTCTTTCGTGTTCGTTACCGGAGTCGGTGACGGTGGGGTACAAGTTACACGCTCTGGACGACGAACCCTGGATCCAACGTGTTGTTGCCGTTGGAGAGCCGAACATGCTGCCGATTGCGTGTGTGTACATGCCTCGAGGTCTGCGTGCGAGTGCACTTGACCAAGTTACCCCTCGAGTTACGTCTAAACGTCGGACCAGCTTGTGGGGGTGAAGTATTGAAACCTCTGCAGTCTCCCATTGATGTGCATGAGCAGCTCCAAGAAGGCACCGGCAGCTGAACGCCAAGAAAACGAACCACTTCGATGTATTCCTCATAATTGAGCACCTAGGTACCCTTGATCTCATCCATTTAGTCCATTAATTTCGGACCTAAAAGGGAAACAATTCGTGTCAAAATCCTATGTATAAATAGGAAATGTGACTTAAAAGTCACAGTTCCTGGATCGTTGACAATTGGCGGCGAGGGCTCGTCGGCTGCGGGGCAATGAGCGACGACGACGTCGAGATGGAGTTCATCTCGGTCATGGGCGTCCTCGTGCCGATGGAGGTGACCAAGGGCGTGTCGGAAGAGGCCTGGCGCTTCGTCGGATCGAGCGGCGACGAGATAGTTGACATTTCTGAGGCGAACTTAGAGGTGCAGAAGCCGACAAACAGAAAGAAGAAGAGCGATGAACCGACCGAACCTATATCCGGAAAAAGCAAAATTAAAGTGAAACAAGCAAAACGAAAATCGAATTTGGGTGCGAAGACAGCGGAGAAGCAGGCACCCGCGACTACTAAGAAGAAGACTACGGGGGTCGAGTCAAACGTTAATCCTGTGCCCGAGGAGAAGGAGCGGGATCCAACTGGTGGTAGACTCTCTAGAGATCCCAGGGAAAACTTGAGGAGGAAACAATCGACAGAAGTGAATGCGAAACCAGATCTAAGTTCACCGGCAGTGGAATCCAAGCAGCCGCAGAAACAAAGCAGCCGCAAAGCTCGACCAGCCAATTTGGAGTCGATTGACGCGGACTTAAAGAGTAATACGGAGTGGATTCCCAAAGTACAGACTGTGGGTCACAAAGAGAAACCGTCAAACGGCAAATTGCAATCAAATTCTGCAGAGCGGGGAGGGAGGACGCAGACCTGCAAACCCAGAAGAACTAAAACTAGGGAAATGCGGGCGAAAACACAATGCGAGACACCACCTGTGGATAACCAGAGCAAAAAAAACAGCAAAAAGCAAGAAGGAGGGTCCGGAATGTCAAGAAATCAGCTGGAGCAGCGCCAAAAGTTGTTCGTGGGGGCAGCTCCCGAATGGACGACCAGGGTATCGAGCCTACCAGCTACAGAGCGCATACATCCAGTGAATATTCTTCAGTACCAAAGTCGCCTGTCACCATGGGTGCGCTTTCTGTTGCTACTGCTAAGTTTTCCGCAGCAGCACGGAAAGGAAAGCCGCCACACAAGCGGCACAGACGAAGCGATCAAGAGGTAGTGGCGCGGTCTGGCTCAACGAATCAGCTGAACACGTCAAAGTCTACTGCTCGAAGCCGGATCACCAAGACGTGGAAATTGGAGTGTGACGACGACGAGCAAGAAAAAAAGAAATTGAAGAACTCCAAGTTAAAGGCGTCGACTGGTGCCAAGACCTCGTCTACGGCAAAGGAAATCAACGAACGCCGCTCTTCAAGGGGTCAGGGCATCTGTGCTTATCCTGACTGCACTCAGCCAGTAAAGTACAGGTCCAGGTGTGCTGAGCATAATTCCCGGTCACGATGCTCGATGCCAGATTGTACCAAGTTTGCTCACTCCGGCGGACACTGTATAGCTCACGGTGGGGGCTCTCGATGCACGAAAGACGGGTGCGATCGTCGGGCAAGGTCGCAGGGTAATTGCTATGCTCATGGTGGAGGCGTGTTGTGCTCTCACCCAAAGTGTAGTACTCGGGCGAAGTCCAAGGGCAGGTGTATCGCTCACGGAGGAGGCACAGTTTGCTCAACAAGGGGGTGTGACAAGTTGGTTACTGCGAATGGGAAGTGCATTGCGCACGGTGGATGGACAAACTGCTCGCATCCAGGATGCGACAAGCGTGCCCAGCTAAGTGACAAATGTATCGAACACCGTGCGGGGGAGACAACGGGAGGCGAAATAACTACGAAGCGATTTCGAAGAGCTACAACCAAATCCGCTGAAATGAATACACCGTCGAGTGATGCAAGACCATCCAGAAGCGTCGAAATGCAGAAGTCAATCTCTGGAACAGTGACGGACAGCACAGGGAACCGAGAAAGACAAGAAACAGTAAATACCGCAAAGACTGAAGCAGTCTCGAAGGGCCTGGAGGAATCGACGATGACCTTGCGCAGTGGGCAACAGATTAAGCTCGTTGCTCAGAGCTTGAGGAGTGGTCACGGAGAATTTCAGACTGAAGAGAAAGCACTCCAGATGGCATTGACATTGTCGAAAATCGAGTACTAGCTACGTCGAAGTAAGTATTCCAAGTTTCTGCGAATTTTCAGAATCTAGTAGGTGCTCTGTTGACTGCTTTTTATAAGTTGTTTGTGTCATTCCGTTCATTCTGTAGGCAATTAACCCTACCAAATACTACGTATAGCTTCATTTAGGTCCTGGTGATCTCACCAGTGCACCCGTCGGACGGATCGTGGGTCCCACAGCTATCGCGAAGATGCCATCGTTGCCTTGAGCCCTCAATTTCTCCTCCTTGACTTTATTCCGGGCACCAAAAGCTTTCGGGGCGGGGCACAGGATGTAAAAACGACTGCACAGAATCTGGAGCAGGAAAAGCTTCTCAAGATGACGGGGCAACAGATGACCAGACTCACGTGAAATGCAAGAAGTGGGATGCAAACAAGTTGGCACTGGATGTAGACGATCGAATGAACCTACATGTACATCACATTTTGCTTGCTGTTAGGTCTTTTTTCCTCAAATGCTTCCATAACAGACTCATGTGTGCATTTCATGGATGTCACTGAGTGTGGGCATGAGTTTTGGAGGTAGCTGTGGGTTACAGCATCGACCGCTTTAATCATGTTCTTCTTCTCGGCCGTGTTCAACATTCCACTTAAAAATGAAGAAGAAAACTCGCTGCTGGGGCGCGCATTAAGTCAAGGAACAACACTTCATCGATGCTTTTGAAGGCGGTCATCGACGGGTCGTTGCATTCAGTTTTTTATTCAGCGAATGAGCACACAAGTCATGGATCAAGTGCACGTTGGTGCTTGAAAGCACCGAATCAAAACGTTTGCACTGCGTGCAACGTTACAAAAAAAACGTTTACAGCAAACCCCACTAGAAATCCTCTCATGTCTGAGTGAAAAAGCTTATGTCTCTTCACTTCTTCATGTCCCCGCATCTAAATCGGCCAGTCTGTTGGATTCAGATTGAGAGTATCCGCACCCATGAGCAGCATCAAAGTCGAAGGAGAACGATGACACGCTGCTGTGAATTTGTGGGAACTGGACGCCTTCAATTTGGCCAAAACGCGGACTCCCATCCGGGGCAGCTCCTACTTTTGGCACGCATTTCTTCACAAACAATCGCTAGGAGCCTTAAGAAATTCGAAGATGTCGAACAGTTCGTGGACAAGATATGACATTCATTCCAACCAACTTCAACTTGGAGTGATGGTGTTGCAGGTTTAGCTCCTGGGCACCCTCTCACCACCATAACCGCTGTATTTATTAAGCACCGCGACTATCTACGGTCTTGGAGTATTGTATTGCATTCCTCTCAACTCTGTTCTTGCCTGGGGTCTACAGTACGCTCGGCTTGAGCCATGAGCGTAGCTCCCCGTGCCGCACCCTCCATGTCGGGGCGGTCGAAGGTGCTGTCTCGACGCGAGAGCACCTGGGAAGAGGAGGAATTAGCTGTCGGATCTGTCGTCGTGATGCTCAGCGGTAGGACGGACGATCAAAGTGCTGCTGCCTATCGCTCACCTACCGGAGACAGCGGCCAAGACGACGCCAAGCCGATTTCCTCCACTGCTTCGACGCAGAAGGATCAGAGTTTCATGGCCGTCCTAGCACCGAGTTGTGACGCAGCGATGGCGGCACTGCAGAGCCAACCGCCAGGGACTTTTCTCCTCGTGAAGGAAGAAGATGCGGCCATCACGGTTTACGTCAAGTTCCGGCAAGCCGTGCGGGCGTTGACGCTCGTGAAGGGCAAAGAGATCAAGAAAAACGACGATGCGATTCAGCTGGCCAAGCTGCGCAAGAAGGAACTGGATGGGCTCATGCAGGCGCCAGTGCACAATTTGCATCTGGCTTCCGAGTCCTATTTCCTGGTAGAACATTGCTGGAAGCGCTTCCTGCCTCAGGTCCAAGCGGTCGTGTTCGAGTTGTGCTGCGAGCCGCATCTGGACGAGGGAACCAAGTTGGAAGACTGGACTCCGTCGATGGTCCCCTCGTCGTCGGTTTATTCGGTGGGTCTCATGCCTGAAGCGTGCGGGTTTTACATCCTCGCTGCGCCTCATCCTGGCACAGACTCGGTCCTACACGTTCGACAAGTGGAGTTCGACTTCAACAAGTTTGCGATCACTGTGGCAGATGGCACGCACAAGCCGTCGGCGCTACTCCTAGCGACGTCTTTCTCCGCTAAACGCACGTTTGAGCCCGATTTTGCGTACGTTTGTGTTCGTGATAATGAGAGTCAAAAAATGCGAACTAACACCGCTGCTGCTGTCCTTCGCAGGTTCAATGCTATCCGTGACAATTTCTTAACGCCAGATCTCGTTATGCTGAAGGAGACGTCGGTGAATTCGCTCCCTTCGCAGCAATCTTCGCTCCAGAGCTGCATCGATCTGAGCTGCAACGACAGGGAACTCGCCGTGCTCAGTGCCGCCGACGCTGCGTGTGGATCAGTTCTGCCGCACGAAGCTCTTCCTGATTCCTTTTTGACCGCGCTGCACGAGATGCACGTCTACTTCGTGAATACAACGATTCGAGATGGAACTTCTTTATCATCCAAGCCTGCACCGTGGTCGGCGCAGAAAGTGAAGCTAGCGGGGCGCATTGTCCCGATTTTAGTGGAACTTTTGATCGCCTCAGCAGCTTTCGCAGAGACAGCCACCTCCACGGACCAAATGGACGTCCATTCTGTAGCCGTGGAGAGTAGCAAACGGCAAGCTCTAGCTCAATTTTCGCACTCGATGCGCTTTGACATCCTCTTTATGACTGCACGCAGCGATGACGCCGTCATTTGTCGCTTGACCCACCAGCTCTGTCAACTGCTCGGGGCTCGCATTCGCCTCCCTTCGGAGCTGGTCGACATTATTCGAGATCTGGTGGCACTCTTCCCCGTTTTTCAACGACTTTTCTTACGAAATCAAGGAACTGCCAGTCTCTGGAGAAACGTTCACCACAGTGATCCGCTGGATGAGGACGCAGCAGAATCATCTACGCCGGATGTTCGGGGGAAATCGGGTTTCCGATCGTTTCGGGCACTTCCATTGTCGACTACCGCTGTTAACGCGCTTCAGGGCAAAAGCAGCCGTAAGTTGAGTGTGTTCGGACTGGGACGAAAGCCGCAAACCAAGTCACGGAAATCCATGTCGCTCGGCGCGAAATTGACGCCCAGCCCCTTCCTAAACTCAAAGGCTCTTGCGTTCTTTCGGCTAAGCCTGCTGTCCGCGCAAATGTATCTTGGAATGCATGTTCGTGAGGGATTTTTCACGTTCCCAGATGTGTGGAAAGAGGACCCCGTGCTGGCAAAAATCGCCTTTTGTTCCTGCAATGGGGCACAGTTTGGGGAACCGAAAGTGCCTACAGATCCCGCTCCTGTCTGCGCTCGTACTCGACTGAGATCCTCCCCTAAAATGATCACGTACGAGCTCCTGTTACAGCTTTCACTACGCTTTTTGTACCTCAGAAGCTCCTTTGGTAGCTGGGACCGAGACGTCGCTCTCTTACTTCGTCTCGAAGAAGTCCAGCGGCATCTTTTCGATGAGATCATCTCGATTGTGCGTCGACGAAACGAAGCGCAAAACATCAACACACGAGAAGCTTTATCCTGTGAGCTACGCGTAACGATCGCGTGTGTATCGACACTCTTCCGGCTCGAGAGGAAGCGAAGGAAAGAAGTAAGCTTAGCCACCGGAGACAAGAAATACCTGGCGATCATTTATTTCTTCCGAACGAAGCTCCGAGAGCTCAACGAGAGACTCAAGGTCCAAGCGAGCTGCGACGACCACGCACACGACGACGATGCCCATTTTCTCAATGCCCTAGCGCAGGTTTTCCAGTGGATTCCGAAAGCGTTCCTGGATGAGTGGGTCGTCTTGTCACTCAAAGAGCTACTGCAGACAGTGAGTGGGCTGAGTGTCGTTGTTAAACAAACGGCGATGCCGTTGCCCAAGCAGCTGCAGTTTGTTGGCCATTCCTGCGAGCTTTTCAAGGTTTTTGCCGTGATCCTGAGACGCACGAGCGATCCGGATATGCAAACGATGCTCGTGCGAGTCCTTGGCCTAGAGTCTGCAGCGATCATCGCGCTGCTTCGCTTTGTGCTTTTGCAGCATTCCTTGAGCGTGGACGCCGTTCGTATTCACGTTCACGTGCTCAACTTTTTGAGCGCGTTCGTGAACCTTGACGTGGCGTTGTCCGTGCAAAACGACTGGAAGTCGAACACCCGAACACCCGGCGCAGATGAGGAGGACGCAGAAGTCATCGAACAGCTGAAAGGGGAGCTACTGATCAGGCTACTCGGTCCGCGCATAACGATGGAGGATGCAGAGCAGAACGATCAGACGCTGTGGGACTTCATGCTGGAGTTGATGTTCCCAAGTTTCGGAGCTGACACCGTCGCGAGCTTCAACGCCAAGTCGCGCATGATAGACATGGCCGTATCGTTTCGATCGGTCTCTGCCCCACCCGTTCTGCTTACGAGTATATCGCGAGGGCATTTCCAAGTGAAGGAAGCGTTCTTGCTCTTACAGCAAGCGCTTTATACCACCCAAGATGCGAGCTCTCCGATCGACTATGAGCACTGCGTCGCGAGTCATTGGCGTCGCATTGAACAGTACAGCGACCGTGTCATTGCGAATGCCGGACGAGAAGAACCCAGCATGGTGTACCGGATGGTGGAGCTGCATTTCAGGTGCCTGCTTGTCCTTGCAAGTCGGAGATCCCAGTTTCCAGCAATCCACGCCGCTTTCAACCATACTCGCGTACTGCTATCGCTCGTACAACGCCTCAAGCCTCAAGTTTCATCCCCGATAAGCTCTCAGTCTCAACGTGAAAGCAGCGATTCGCGTAGTAGCGACGAGGTCAGGTCGGCGGTTCCCAGCTTACCACCACTCAAGCTCCCACGTCAGCCTAGCACTGACACGTCCGAGGTACCCGGCATCGCACAATTGTCCTTTTCAACGCCGCACTCGCTGTCCTCAGTGGGTGGGGAAGTCCACATTGAGCAGAACTTCCTCTTGCTTGAGCCAGGACTTCACGCCCTTGCGATCGTACTGGTAGCGACCTATGTCATCGCCGATCCGAACCTCGAGATCGATGAAGCCGTGTGCCCGCGCATATCCGTCCCTGATCAAGTCGACGCAGACTCGAATGTGCCTAAGGAATTGCTCTGGAAGCTGCAGCAGCACCTGGCCACCGTCGAAATGGACGCGAGATACTTCGAGCCGCTGATGGTGGAGATGGAGACGCTGCAAGCTTTCACGTCAACTGCTCGCGTGTCAGCAGTCCGTTCGCTCGTGCGCTTGCTGTGTCCGAACCGCTTCGACTGCAACCTGTACGCAGCGCAGGGGGACAGCGAAACACAACACGCTCGAGAATACGTCGCGAAAGGCGCGTTTTCCACCGTCTACCGACAACACCCGGCACTTCCTCGGCCGGACTCTGTCGCCGTCAAAGTTGTCGAGCACCAGCGGCGCGCAGGCGAGTTGTGTGCTCTGAGCGGCGTCTTCAACGAGGTCTCGATCCTCGCCAAGCTACGCGGAAATCTAGCGGCTACTCAGCTTGTGGACTTCGGGAACCATTACGCAGAGCGGAGCTTTGAGATCGTCATGGAATACTGTCCCTGCTCACTCACGGAATGGAGAGCGAGCATCGACTCGGAAGTGCCATTCCGGTCCTGCTTGGTGATGATCCTACGCGCGCTGGAGGAGGCGTGTCAATGCCTAGCTCGCATCCATCAAGCGGGCGTTTGCCACTTTGACATCAAGGTACCAAGAGCTCGTCCACCCGTCTTCGGTGATGCCTTAACGCTGAATGTTGTCTCACTCTTGTTGCTTTGGTAGAGCGACAACGTCCTGGTGCGGTCAAGCGCCCGTGAACTGAGCTGCAGACTGCTCGAGAACGAGCGAGAGGCGCCGCCTGCGAGCGACTTGAAAGGCTGGCTGTGCCTTGCCGACTTTGGCGAGTCCAAGGTCGTGGACGCGGACCGGATACCAGTGCGGACGTCCACGTTCTCGTCCTTTTCGTCGGGCGCTGCGTCTCCGCAGAAACAAGCGGACAAGTTCGTGTCGCTGACCCGCACTCGAGGAACGGAAGCGATCAAGAGCCCCGAAGTCCTGCAGATTAAAGGCGGCGACGTGGCCCAGGCGAAAGTCACACTGGCGAGCGACACGTGGTCCTTGGGCTGCCTGCTGTACGAGTTGGTGACGCAGGAACTCGTCTTCCAGAACGGTACGGCCACCACCGAAAGAGGCTTTTGGTCTGCTAAAGGTTTCTGACGCTCTCGACGTCTCGTGTGTAGATGACTGGGCGGGTCTGTACGCGCACCTCGTCGTGACGAAGGACCAGCCTGTCCTGCGCTCCGATCACAGGCACAAGATGGTCGTAGCTCTGAGTCCTGCCTGTAGTGAGGAAGAAGCCATCGTGACGCGTGTGTTCGAGCTCTGCAGCCACATCTTGGCCCGAGAACCAACGCTGCGACCGAAGCTGGGGACGATCATCGCTCACGTCCGCAGGTTGGTCAACGACGTGCACGAGTTGCCCGTGACTGCCAGCGACGAGGCTTTCGTCTGCCACTTGAAGGGGGGGACGTCACCACCGGAAGCTCCGTGTCCTGTGCCAGTTCTTGGACCCTTTCCGACCGCTCCGTCATGTCGGAAGCACGGCGTGGTCGTCCCCGCTCGCCTCTTCTGGAACTTCTTCCTTGCCGGTGCAGTCGAAGCTACCGGAACGGTGACGAGCTGTGTCGGAGGCAGCTCCGCCCCAACCGGCAAGGACGTGCTGGCCATGGACGCCTTCGAGGCCAAGCACGAGGCCGACTTCGTGCACTTCGTGTACGTGAGTTGGCTCGAACCGGGTGAGCCCGGCACTCACGGACTCTCGCGGGGGTTCATCGAGGAGCTCCATGAAGAGGAGCACCGGACCTGCTTCCTGCTCACCCCTCGCGCCGGGTTGCCCTTGTTCCAGCAGCTCGAGCAGCACGCCGCGCGCTACTTCCCGGTGCTCCAGCGGCGCCTTCGAGACGAGGCGGGCGGCGTCGCTTTCGTCGCGTTGGGCGGCGACGTCGACGCCACGCGCGAGCTCCAGCAAGTCGTGACCGGCATGCTGCTCTTCTTCCTGCGCTGGGCCCTGGCGATGCCTGCGTTCGACGTGCTCAGCCGCTTCGCCCGCGACTGCGCGCAGTTCTTCGCGTACCCGACGCCCGCGTTCGTCCAGCACCTCGTGGCGTATGTCACGGCTCCGGTTGAGGACACGGAGACGTCCACGATGGTGCGGTGTCGCTGCGGGGCCAGCGTGCTCACCGTCGAGGCTGCAGCCTTCACGGAAGCTCTCGCCGGCCCCCGCTGCACCTGCAAACGCGGCGAGACCGACGCCGAGTGTCCGTGCTTCCACCCGTTCCCGAGCGACGACGACTTGGACGACCAAGTGGACGCCGCGTGCGTGCACGACAACAGCGAGGAGCAGCTCGTGCTGCCGCTGGAGACGCGCGCCAAGCGCGGCGACGCCGTCCGCTGGGTGTGCGTGGACGCGGCCTCCGTTGGCAGCGTCTCCTCCGAGACGGGGAGCCTAGAGACCGAGAGCGACCGTCCAATGTCCCGCTTCGACCCCCGCAAGCGCAGAGTCGCAGCTGGAGAGGGCAGTTCTCCGCGTCAAGAGGCAGCAGCTACGGACCTTCAGGAGCTGCTCGTGCGAGGCCTGCAGCGCCGCGGGAAGCCCAGCAACGCGTCCTCTTCTGACGCGTGGGAGCTCTACGAGTGCGAGCTCTGTCGCCTGCCCATCTGCGCTCTGAGCGACGACCAGCTCCAGGTGGCGGTGCCCGTGCTGCGCAGCAACGATTAGGTACACAGGATGTTCAATTGACACACACACACACGGAAGACAGTGGGTGGGGGGCTCACACGGAAGTGTACTATCTCGGTATTTAAATACAACGGCTCGGTTCCTTGCTTATAAAATAACGTTGTCGGCTCCTGTAGCCGACACAACGTGCAGCTACTTCGCTGCGAAGGGGGGGGGGGGAAGCGCACGCGTCTCGTTCCGAGACCGTTCACTTGAGCAACGAGGGGTGGCTGAGGGTCATGCTGCGGCGCCGNCCCCCCCCCCCCCCCCCCCCCCCCCCCCCCCCCCCCCCCCCCCCCCCCCCCCCCCCCCCCCCCCCCCCCCCCCCCCCCCCCCCCCCCCCCCCCCCCCCCCCCCCCCCCCCCCCCCCCCCCCCCCCGCGCACGCGTCTCGTTCCGAGACCGTTCACTTGAACAACGAGGGGTGGCTGAGGTTCATGCTGCGGCGCCGCTTGAGCTGCATGAGCTGGTTGTCGTTGCGCGCCAGGATCTGCTTCACGTTGCTGATGTACTCCTGGCAGGGGCCGGGCAGCGCCTGCGTGCCGTTCGTCTTGGCCAGCAGCAGGCACTCCGAGTGGCTGCGGCGGCGGCGCAGCGCGTCCTCGTGGTGTGTGGACGTGGGCGCCGAACGCGGGCCCAGCACGGGGCTGGACGTGGGGCTGGCGTCCTGCTGCGGCTCCGGGGCGCCCTTGGCGCCCGCGGGGCTGGCGTTCGTGTCGACGTGGAGGCCCATGGGCTGCCGCGCGTCCTTGGACGTGGTGGCCTGCAGCATCTCGCTCGTGTGGCTGAAGCGGCGGGCGAACTCCATCGTTCGAGAGTGATTGTTGGTGGTGGCTTGGGGTTGGGGGCTGAGGGCTCGGAGCAGTGTGCGCTTCGAGGCAAATTCGCGAATGAAGTGAAGCGGAGCCCGGCGGGGCGAGAGAGGGCACCCGGTAAGAAAAGGAACCTCCCTGCGGAACCCGATGCAGGAGTGTTGATCGGCTTCTGGAACGCGCGACCGCCTTGGTCACGGATTGGCTCAAAATCCGCAGCAGCCAAGTTGAACTTGTTGGACTATTTCGGCGCGGCTGTTCGCGCGCACAAGCCAAGCGGCGCCTTTAGCGGGCGCGGTGTCTGCACAAGCGAGGCCGTCGTCAATGCGCCGGCGCCGCTCCGCACCAGCATGACCAAGTCATTTGCGTGTCGCGCGATGACAGGGGGGGCGGATTGAAGTTCTCGCATCGGCTGGGCGGCGACCGAGCTCTATGCGACCAGCGTTTTGTGCATGAATTGCCAGCCTGACAGGCAGGGGCGTTGGGCCGCAGGCTGCGAACAGCCGCGTGGCTCAACGGCTGCTCAGGATCGAGGTGAGCAAGCATCCCGAGCCGTTGGGGAAATAGAAATGGCCGCCCAACAGCTGTTGGTGAGCAGGGCATCCCCAAGCAGCAAAAATTGCGGTGCCCTGACCGCGGTCTTCCTTAACGGCCTTCGCCGCTCGGGATCGCAGCTCGAGGCGCTGCGTGCCTCCGCTCGCTAACAGTCCGCTGACAGGCCACGCCCACGATGGAGGGCGGCCTCAACGGCTTGGGGACCCTTGTGCCTCGTGTTTTTATTTTCCGCCGGGCCTGATTGGCTAAAGACGCTGCTTCAAGGAGAAAAAGCGAGGGGCGCGAGAGACCGGGCGCGTCCAAAATGCGTGAGACGACCGGTGCCGGTATCCCGGATTCCCGAGAGCGGAGCGCGCTTCCAGCGCTATCTCTGTCTGCTGCTGCATGCCCTCGGCCTCGCCCTTGCGCCGGCAAGCCCCAGTCGGCGTCGGCGACGTCGGCGCTCCATCCGCCGGCCGGCACGAGAACCGGGCTCCGCACTGCGGCGAGCGGTTTCAAACGCCCATCCCGGCGGGTCGTTACTCGTACCTGCGCTTTTGCTGCTTGGGCTCGACCGCGTTTGACGTCCGTCACCGGTCAAGCCGGCACTGCGAGCCCCACACGCTGCGCGAACCCGCTCCCCCTCCCTTGTGTGTCCAGTCTAGTTGTCGCTGTCGTTACCCGCAGGGACAGCTTGCGGGTCATCGAGCCACGCGTGACTGCGTCCGCGTCTCCTCAACCTCTCGCGGTCTCCGCAGCCAGCAGCAGCGGCGGAACGACCGGCCGACCGCCGCTGGGAAAACGATCGTGGCAAGCTGCGCACTGCGCCGCCGAGCGCGCAGCCTGCGCAAACGCCGCCGAGAGCCCAGTCCACGCGATCGAGGCCCCCAGGACACCCACCGTCCATCGGGGGACATGTGGGTAGGCCTACCGACATTGCTACCGACATTCCGCGATCACGCGCGCAAACGCCTACCGCCACCCATTTCGACGATCCGGCAGGCGCAGAGACCAGCTGAGCGCGCGTTTATCGCGCATGTTCCGGCGTGGCACGCGCTTGCGCGTCGTGCAATGCGCGCACCAGAATGCGGAGCTGCTGCTGAGATGCTAGCGCCGATGGGATGCCGCCAGTCGCTCGAGCAGCGAGCGGCAACTGAAGTTACCGGTAAGCTGCTGTACCGATAGTGAAATTTGTGCGGCCGCATTTCCTGAAGTTGAAGTCGTCATGGACGTGGACTACCGCGTGGCGCTGACACGAACCACGCTGCAATGCGAATGGCTTTCGAGGTACAGAGGGCGTCGGATCTTGTCACGAGCTGAGCTTCCTTCTCGCGGGAATGCCCGTGTGAAGGTTGACACGTGCAGGTTCATGCAGTACTTTGGAGGCCACACTTTGCTTTCCATGAATCTAACGCACTATAATATTCCCTCTTCATCTTATGCATCTAAATTGCGCTCGCGGCGCTAGTTGGTTTTGACGGCACTCAATACGTGTAGACGACTACGCAGCGAACGGGTTCAGGGGTGTCGCAAACTCCTCGTCGTCGCTTGGGTCGCTGCCGAACGAAAGCACGCCCTTCTTGTCCTTGCTTCCAAGGGGGGCACCGGTCGTGTTGCCCCTTCCAGTCGTGGGCGAAGGCTTGAAGTTGTGCGGTGTCGCCAGCGGTTTCGGCGGCGGCGCAGCGGCCGCGCCACCGCCGAAGAGCGAGAAAACGCCACCAAACAGCCCTGCGCCCTCGTCGTTCGGCTTGTGCGCCGCCATCACCGTTTGGTGCTCCAGAGGACTGAAGCTCAGAAGCGTGGCGATGACGGGCACCAACTGCTCCTTCTCGCTCGGGACTTGACTCTGGATGTACTTCATGATCACGTTCTTCAGGTACTGTACAAAGGAAAGGAAGCACGTTCGCCGTGAGTTACCGCAAAGCCCATCGTCCTGTAACAACGCATCATACCTCAATGTTGATCGCCTGGGTAGAACGATCATCAAGCTCTTGCAGACGCTGCTTCTGTCGGCTAGCCTCTTCCAGAAGAGCGGAAGTATCTTCGTACTGCAATAATCATAACATCAGTCAGCACAAGTTATCGCAACAACGCAGCAAAACTCGCACGGTGTACCTTCTTCTGGAAGAGATGGGACTGGGTCTCCAGCTCGTTCAGCTGAAGTTTCAGCCTCACAACTTCACCCTCGTCGGTGAGGGACTTGGCCTGCTGGTCCACCTCATTGGACAGAGCCATCTTCGACGCGAGCGGGATCGGGCACGAGTCCGCGACCGCGGCAGTGATATGTTCATGCTGCTCCTCGTTCGTGGCTTGGTGCAGGAAACTGTTGTTCCCTTCAGAGTCGAACGATCGAGAGGAGGACGCCGTCGAGCGCCGCTCCTTCTCCGTCGGCGACGAAGCGGGGGAGTACATACGACGTCCAGCCTCGTTTGTGGCGAGAGACGCAGCAGCAGCAAGTGCAGCCTGCAGCTTCTTCGACAAGTCGCTGATCTCCTCCTCCTTCACTTGAACTGTCTGGTCCATAGACTCGGTCTGCGAACGGACTTCCTCCCTGAGAGACGCTATCTCGTGGCTCAAGGCTTCATTGCGCTCCGTCAGCTGCTTAATCTGGGTTTCGAGAGGCACCCGCTCGTTCTCCGAGACCTCCTTCAGCCGTGTCACGTCAGCCTTCAAGCTGTCGATTTCTAGCCGAAGGGCAGCTTCCTGGGAACGCTTTTCGTCCTCCAGCGCTTCGCGTGCGCTCTGCGCAAGGGCATCTCCAGCACTCGCGGCCTCCGTCATACTTTTCTGAATTTCTTCCAGCTCCGTTTCAAGGGCGCTTACTCGACCCTTCGCAGACACCACCTCCTGCTCCCACTTGGTTGTGTTCTGCGCAGCCTTCTTCAAATTTAGTTTGTTCTCACTCGCCGCCTTCTTGAGCGCAGTGTGTGCACGCTTCTTGTACGTTTCGAGAGCTGCTCGGGCAGCCTTGGCTCCCTCCGTTTCGGTTTCCACTTGCAACTTCAACTTCGAGACCTGGTTCTCGAGCTGCGAAATGCTCTCTCGTTGCAGACCGACGTTGGCGTGTGTTGCTGAGCGAAGCTTCTCAATGGATTCATTTGCCGAGGAAAGCTGCGCTTCGAGCTCCATCCGATCGGCTTCGTGCTTCCGGCCAGCCTCCTCACGGTCACTTCCAGCCTGAGCATGCTCCTGCTCAAGATGGCGCACACGCTCAGTCGTGCTCTGCAGCTCAAGTTCCTTCCGTTCGACAGTCTCAGTTAGCGTCGCAACTGACGTCTCCAGCTCAGCAGAAACCGCCAGTAGCGTCTCCTTCTGTTCGTGCAAAACCACAGCGTGCTGCTTTTGCATCTGGGCAAGTTCATCATCGTACGCCAATACGCGCTTCTTGAAGCTCTCCATCTGGCTTTCGCGTTGTGCCTCAGCTTCCGCTGACTTCTCCTCTGCTTGGCGCAACTCTTCTGCCATGGCACTCGATTGTTCCCGGGATGAAGCGAGCTCGAGTTTTAACGCTTCGAGCTCGCCAACAGTGGCAGAGTGCTGAGCGTTCAGTTCATCATACGACGTCTTCAGACTGTCGTTGGTCGTGGCCTGTTGTGACAACCTGTCCTGCAGCTCCTGCAGGTGTCCCTTTAGCCGCTTGTACGCCGCCATCACCTCTTCCAGCTTCGATTTCAGTGTTGAAATCACCTCGTCCTTTTGAGCGATGCCGGTGGCATGACTGTCTTCCTCGGCCGCCCTCTGATCACGAAATGCAGCTACTTCAGCTAAGGCTGAGTTGGACGACTCGGACAGCGACGCTACCTGTTCCTTGAGAGCCTCGATCTCCTTGGCTGAGTTTGCTTCAACAGCTTCTACTTGATCACGAAGCTGTGATTCAAGCTGGGTGACCTGACTCTCGAGCGACTCAATTTGATGGGACGCATCAGACAGGTTCGACGCCCCAGCTTGCACCATCGACTCCAGCTCACTCACAGTAGATTCGTAAATCTCAGTCTTTGTGACAAGAGCAGACTTGTCGTTCATCAGACCCCTGACAACAACCTCGTGACGTTCGAGACCAAGTCTCGAAGTGTATAGCTCCTCCTCCGCAGACACCACACGAGCCTCCGTCTCGGACAGCTTCTGCCGAATCGCCTCCAGCGTCTCCACCGTCCGCGACTCCGACTCCTTCACGCTGCGGATCGTCTCCTCCGCCGTCTGAGTATCGGCCTCACGCTGGCTTTGCAGCTCCTGCAGCTCGCTCTCCAAAAACTGGATACGTTCCTGCAGAACTTCTGCTTCTGAAGTGAGTTGGCTAGTGGTGGCTTCCTGGTCAGCCAAAGCAGCCTTTGTAGCATCCTGCTCTTCGATCAAAGACATTACGCGAGACTCGACCTCGGACAGTTCTTGACGAACCGATTTCAGAGATTCGTTCAGCTCGGCTTCTGACGTCGTCAGCTCACGGATTGTCTCTTCGGCAGAATCTAACTCGGCCGAGTGTTGACTTTGAAGGTGCGTCGTCTCGGCCTCTAGACTCTCAACGCGCTCTACCAGCTTCTCTTTTTGAATGCTCAACGATTTGTGCTCAGTCTCCAACTCGCTCAGCGCCTTGGTAACCGTATCGCATTCAGCAGTCCAGGAAGCCACGCGTGCCTCGGATTCCGACAACTCCTTTTGAGTTGACTGTAATGACTCCGTTACACACTTCACTTCCTCCTCCAACGCCTGCACACTTTCCTCTGCAGCTTGAGTATCCGCTGCACTTTTGTTTCGTAGAGCCTCCAATTCAGTGGTGACCGATTGACTCTTAAGCTGCAGCTCGCCATGTTCAGAGCCAAGGACCTCCAGAGTCAGATCTCTCTTGCTGAGTGTCTTCTTCACAGCGTCACGATCTTCGACGAGAACCATCACACATCCTTCAGCCTCCGCTAGCTCTTGGCGGAGAGATGCTAGCGTTTCGGCTTCTTGGACCTCGGCGGTTTTCAGAGTTGTGATGGTCTCGTTTGCAGCAGCCAACTCTGCCGAGCTTGTATCGCGAAGCTCCTTCAACTCAGCTTCTAAAGCATCGACCTTCTTCTGCAAGTTTTCCTGAAGCGCACTGAGCGTCTCATGGGTCGACACCTTTTCGTTCAAAGAAGTTCGGGTGGCATCACGTTCCTTCTCCAGTACTGCAACACGCAACTCAGAGTCAGCTAGTTGCTTCTGAATCGCCTGCAAGGACTCTTCTGCTTGAGCGGACGAGTCCTTCAGGTTACGAACAGTCTCCTCTACTTGGGTTTTTGCCTCCTTGAGGTCACGAAGCATTTTTTCGGAAGCTTTCGCGTCGGCTGAGTGTTTGCTCCGCAGCATGTTCAACTCGTTCTCCAGCTTTTGAGTTGCAAGGTCTAATTCTCCTTGCTGGGAGGTCATCATCTCAATCTTCAAGTCCTTCGCGGCCAGATCCTTCCGTGCCGCATCTCGCTCTTCCACCAACACCATAACGCAAGACTCGGCTTCAACCAGATCCCGTTTGATAGAAGCCAGTGACTCCGTCAACTTTGCCTCAGTATCCTTCAGAGCATGGATGATCTCTTCAGCTGCTCCGGCCTCCTCAGCGTTCTTCTTCTGCAAGCTCTCGAGTTCAGTGCTCAGCTTCTCGACTTGTTGTTGCAACTCCTCACGTTGAGTAGTTAACTCGTCGTACGCAGACTGCTTCTCATGCAACAACGACTTCACTGCTTCACGCTCCTCTACCACAACAGCAGTGCGCGATTCGGCTTCAGACAGCTCGTCGCGGTTAGCCTGTAGAGACTGCAACGCCTTCTCCGCCATCTGCTTCAAGACCGAAATTTTGTTCTCCAGAGTTTGGTTCTCTGCGACTTGCGACTCCAACTTTGTAGTGACTACCTCACTAGCCAATTTGTCGGCTTGCGCACGTTCTTGAAGTTCCGATAATGATGCCGTAACCTCGTCCTTCTCCGCAACGCTTTGCACAAGCTGAGTCTGTAAAGCTTCCATTTGAGCCGTAACCTGCTCCAGCTCGTCGTGTAACTTCGACGTAGTTTCCTCTAAGGATTGCTCCAGGTTGACCTTATCCAGCTGAAGAGCGGACACGTTTTCCTCGAGTGACTGCTGTAATTCAGTAAGACTGTTCTTTTCAGCTGACAATGTAGATATTTCACTTGTTGTTTTCTCCACTCTCTCCTCCAAACGGCTCAGCTGCTGAGAGCTTGACTCGTTCGCTGCTTCGAGTTCTGCTTTCTGCTCTTCAACAGAGTTAAGCTTGGATTCCAGATGCTCGATGGTCCCTTCAAGCTTGAAGTTTTCGTCATCAAGCCCCGACTTTTCTTCCTCGAGCATGTAGAGCCGCTCCCTCAACTGGTGAATGTCCTCTTCAGATCGAATTACAGTTTCGTCGAGTCTCGCATGAAGATCCTGCTTTTCCGTCTCGATCTCAGCGATCTTGTCTGCGAGTTCGTTGAGCTGTTCCTCTAACTCTTCGTTGGCAAGATCCTGTGAGTCAGCCATTGCAGCCTTCTGAACTTCTGACCGCGCGATTTTGTCCTTCAGCAACGCAATTTCATTGAACAACCGACTGCGCTCGTCCTTGAGCATGTTTGTCGTGGTCTTGAAAGCCTCAAATTCGATCGCCTTCTCTTCAAGCTTACCTCGGCTGCGCTCCAGCTTCGACTTCGTCTTGGCAAACTCATCTGCCAACTTTTCTCGCTCTTCCTCAACCGATCGAAGCTGCTCTTCAATAGTGGCAATTAGAGCGACCTTCTGCTCTAGTTGCTGTTCCAACTCAGTAATCTTATCTTCTGCAATAGACAGCCGATTCTCAAGGTCTGTCTTTGCTTCCATACGCTCCTGCAGCGTCGACTCCAGACCTTGCTTGGCTTCGTAAGCAACTTGGAGCTTCTGTTCCATCTCGATCATCTCAATCAAGGCTGCCTCGAATTCCCGCCGCTCTGCTTCTAAAGACCCGCTGTTTACAGTGCAACTAGGGCCACTCGACTTCGATACCACCACCAGCTTCTTCTCGAGAGCCGTAAGCTGCTGTTTCTGCTCCAAAAAGTCTACCTTGGCCTGTACTAATGACGAGCGCAATTCCTCGACCTCACGGTCCTTTTCCTGCCACTCGTCTGGCTCGGTTTTGCTGTCTGCAACAGCGTGCAGCTCACTAATCCGCTCCTCTAAAACGTCGTTTTCGGTTTTGATATCCTCCAAGTCGCATTTAATCTTGCCGTTTTCCTTTTCTGCCGTGGTTATAGCGCTGTTCAAGTTGGATATGACGGATTCAAAGTCCTCCTTCTGCATCGCAAAGGATTCGAGATGGCAGCGCAGGTTGTCAGATTTGCTCTTGAGGTTCGACTCGAGCGTCTGGTTTGCAGATCCCAGGGATTCGAGCTGCACTAGCACCGTTTCCAACTCAGACGATTTCTGTCGGTGCGTCTCCAACAATTCTTCATGATCCTGCTTCAGCTTCGAAACGCCATCTGCTGTTTTTGCCACCTCGAAGATCATCCGCAAATTTTCAGCCTTGCAGGCTGCCATTTCTGCCTCAACCGCATGCATTTGGGCCCTCGTCGCTTCCAGTTCGCACTCAAGGCCAGAGGAGTTCCCATTACAGACCTCTGCCGTTTCACCATTAAAGGCAACAGAGCTAGCATCTCCCCCCGAGGATGCACACTTCTCAGTGTCAGAACTAGCAGGTCGCCCCCTAGCTACAAGCTTCTCGATTTCGCTTGCGCGAGCCTTCAGCGCAACTTCACACTCTTCGAGCTTCGCTGCCAGCAGCTGATTTTCCTCCTCGTACTGGTGTATCCTTTCTTGAAGCGTTTCTGCTTTACTTTGAAGTTGCTCCATATCCGGTTTCGCTGCACCAACTAGGTGCTTATGGATGTAATGTAGGTACGACTCGAGTTCCTCTAACCGGGAACTCTGGCTGGCCTCAGAATCAGACGCGGTGGATGCTGGGTTTCCGATCTGTAGCGCAGCGACCAATCGTTCCATCTTGGCCTTGATCGAAGAAAAATCATCGGTTAGTTGCTGCTTCTGTGTCTGAGTGTCGTTGAGCTGTGCGGTTAACTGTTCAATCTCCACTTGCTTTTCCTCAGAAGCTCGTTGGTGCTCGTCCTCCTTCGCAGAGAGCGAGGCCGAGTGCTCTTCAGCAGCACGTTCCAGCTCCGCGCGGAGATCCTCCACGGTTTTGTCTTGCTCCACCTTTTCGGTTGCCAAGGAATCGTACTGGGTTCGGAGCGCCTCCAACTTCGACTGAAGGCCTTCTGCTTCAGCGACGGCATCGCTGACTGCCTCGCGAATGGCTTGCTCTTGGGGGGCTTCCGCAGCCGCGAGCTGCTCCGTGAGCATCTGAATTTCCTTGCTCTTCGTATCAAAGAGCGACTCGATGCTCTCGTACGTGAGGTCGATGCCAACGTGTACCAGCAGCTTTTCGCGGATTTCTGCGACTTCAGCGAGCTCTGCGGTAACCTTATGGTTGGTTGCAGTAAGCGCCTCGACCCCCTGCGTGAGCTGCTGCTTCTCGTGCTCCCACTTGTCAGCACTCGCCGCCAGATCCGCCTCCAACGCCTTAATCTGCGTCTCCAGCTCACTCGCGCGGTCACCAGAAGCACCCGCACGCTCTCCCCGCCTCTTCAGCTCGTCGTTGTCCCTCAACGCCTGGTTCAGCTTCGACGCCACTTCCAGGTACATGTGCTCGGTGTCTTCCTGCTGCTGCCTGGCGCCGCTCGCCTGCTGCACGAGATCCTGCACTTTGCGCTGCAGCGAGTGGCTCTCACTCACCAGCTCCTGCGCCTCCCGCTCCTGCTGCTGCTTGTGCTCCAGCATGGCTGTCACCTGGTTCGTGAGCCGGTTCTTCTCCTCCTGGAAGACCATCACTCTCGCCTCCTCCTGCGCGCACCGGCCCGCCGCCTTCTGCAGCTCGTCCCTCAGCTGGCTGATGGCCAGCGCGTCCTTCTCCTGCGTCTCATTGGCCGCCTCCTGCTGGGCCCGCAGCTCCAGCTGGAAGGCCTCCACCTTGGACGTGAGCACCATGAGCTCGCCCTCCTTGCCCTCGAGCTGCTGCTGGAAGCGGCCCGCGAGCTTCTCGCGCTGCGCGTCCTTGTCGGCGCGCGCGTCGTCCAGCTGCTTCTTCATGGCCCTGCCGGCCACCACGGCCTTCTTGAGCTTGGCGATGAGCTCGCGCTTCTCCGTCTCGACGCGCTGCAGCGGCGCGTCGTCGCCTGCTGTTGGGGCATCACCACAATCACACGACAGTTTGATGGCCGGGCGTGAGCTAAACGGGGGGAACTCGGGCGGCTTGCGCATCAGCAGAAAGAGGAACGAGCGGCGGGGGCACGCACCGGACAGCGGGGCGGCGGCGGACTCGGGCGGTTCCGACATCATCTTGCACTGTGCCGCCCGCCGCGTGGAACGCGGGATAGCGGCTTGGCCGACCAGGATTGGTAGAAATCATGCTCGTAGAAAACAGCCAATAGCACCGCTGACGACAGGGGCGGGAGAAGGGGCGACGGTACCCATGTTGTGGTACAGCAAAGCCATCGAAAACTGGAAAACTGGAAAACTCAGCAGAGCTTGCTGTTATCAGTGCAAATGCTGCAGACTTCTGCGTTTCCACCTAGTTTAGCTTCATAGATCCTCTTCCGTCACGAAGGAAAGTGGCGGTGAACTACGGTGATTCGCATTAGTCCAAGCAGAAGCAGATTGCACTTGCGAAGAAGCGTGCTGGCAATGCCTACGTTTCGCGTTATGCAAAATGCCATACTACATGTACATGAGGTAGTGCGAAGATCGTACTGCAGTTCTTCCTCGTTAAAACATGCATTCACCTTCACCACTGGACCCTCGCCACGATACATGTACAGCCACAGCGGCACGAGTGGAGCTCCTCGCAGTGCTCCTTTCGACGCCAAAAAAGAACCCTCTCATTCCGACGAGACGACCCAACGACCTTACACTTGAAGAAAGTATGCCACGCCGTTTCGGAGATGTAGCCATTTCACCACAACGCCGGACCGGAGCTCGGGTGAACTCTTGAAGTTCCCGAATCCCAAATCGCTCTGTAGCGGGGCACGCCACTTCCTGTAGCATATACATGTAGATCCGGCTTGGCGCGATCACTAACTTTGTTGCTTCAGTTAAGTGCCCGTTGGCCTCCCCCCATCTGGGCCTCTACTGTACTTCAGGGTTTTCAGCGCTTCGGCTGGGGGCACTTGCAACAGGCACAGGAATCCGGACGTGCTACCAACGCCTTCATTATTAATAATAGTATCCGCACAACACCGAATCCGCCTTCCTGAAGCGAGCTGAACTTGTAAGTATCCCATCGAGTTTTTTCACGGACAAAACAAATGTTGACATTTCATGCCACTACACACGACAGACCACATCGATACAGATCTAGTTGGGCGGGTTCATGTACCGGACGTTTCCGTCTTTCGCGCCTCTGGTGACGATTGCAAAGCCATCCGTGGCCGAATTGAAGTCCGTCTTGGTGCTGATGCTAGTATCCTTGTAAATCGCCTTCTGACAGGTCGTGGACGGCGTGACCGTGACCTCGACAGAGGTTAATGCTGCTAGGTTGGCCACACACTTGGGCAAATCTTCCTGCGTGGCACCGAAGAACTCGCGTACTGGTGTGCTGAAGTTCGTGAAGACTCCGTTCTGCAGCGACGAGAGCAGCTCGCACGAAATGAAGGCAGACGCAGCCTCTGTTGTCGTCCCGTTCAGCTTTGACGACTGGTCACACGCCACCAGGTCGTTCACCAAAGTATTGATACCAGCGGCATCCTCGAAGGTGCTCTTTGCCGTAGCATACGAGATCGCACCGGTGGCGCTTTGGTCGGCGTTGCACTGCAGCGAGAACTTCTTCAGCATATTCTGGAGGAACGGACTCATCTCGTACTCAACAGCGAATGCGTCCATGCTCTTAAAAGTTGTGCCGACGTTCTTGAAAAATGCACCGAGGTCGGTATGCTTTTCAACTGTTGTGTCTTTGATTTTCAAGGGGATCGTAGCGGTCGGGGAAATCTTCAGCTCGCCGTTGCCATTGCAGGAGCCAGTAAGTGAAATACTCTGATTGCAGCTCTGGAAAAACTGGTACACCATGTCGATCGTCGCGCTGTAGTGCCACAAAAGCAAGCGAATCCGGTTAGTCATGCATTCACTCCGCCAGATGACAGGACAACTCCAGTAAACGTACTAGTGACTCAAGAAGATCGGATCGAAAGCAGCAGCACGGGTCTCGTACACGCCTCCAAGAAGACTGTGTAGCGTCATCTGGATAGAGTTTTGGACTTCCTTGCGCAGTATATCCATCGCGGAGGCGCCACTGCTGCTAGAACCGTTGGCGTCGCTGGCATGCCGAATCAAATCCGCAAACGTGGTGGGCCCAAATTCCAACGATGAATCGCCAATGTTCCAGTCTCCTCGGGGGATACACTTCTCACACTTCTTGCCGCTCGCACAGGCGTGCGCCGCCACGCTGTTATTCGCGCAGTTTCCACTGGGAATGACCTCGCCATTCACTACATACTCTCCAGGCAGGAGTTCAGGCCCCTCACAGCCTCCAAGATCCGCCAAAATCGGCGAGCAGCCTTCAATCGCGTTGCACTTCGTCGTCGTCGAGATGCGCTTGGCCGAGTCCTCAAATACGTCCCAGTACGGCAGCGTCAGGTCGCTGAACGTCGTATCCAGCGAGCGCAGCATGTTCTCGTACCCAAGCAAGTACTTGCGGTACCACGCCGGAGCGCCGCATGTGCCCACGACCTGCTCAAGACTGCCCGCGTCCATGTACACCTGCGTGAACTGCAAGTGCCCCCCCGACGCCATGGCCTTCTCCACCGCGCTCAGATACAGCTCTGCCAACGTGTGAAAACAGGGAAAAGGTCTCAGTTGCCGTCGGATCATTGCGCAGCACAGCAGCACCTCACGCGCACCTTTCTCGTTGTTGCTGTAGGCCGCCCAGCTCTTCCGCACACGCGTGGGCTTGGCCTCCGCCGTGGCCCCGGCCAGCAGAGCGAGCGCCGCCAGCAGCACGCGCCTACCGGTCATTCCGTACAGTAAGTCTCGCTTCGTGCTGACTCCCCAAAACTGGCTAGCTGTACCCATATCCTGGTACAGTGGTGTGTGAAACCTCACTCTGCGGAAAAACAAGGATGGGCGCGAAAAATCGCTGGTGCCAATCAAACGACGAGCTCAGTTGGATATCTTTCCGCCAGACGACACTTTGAGCCAAACCGCAGTAAGTCCCCATGACGACGACGTTCGACGACCGCGTGGCGCTGGAGGAGGCGATCGAGGCGTGCTCGACCAGCGTGCGCCTGCTGCAGGAGAAGATGCGCGCCAAGGACGCGGCCGTCCAGATGGAGGACGTGGCCCAGGAGGTGAAACGGCTCGTGGGGCTGCGCAAGGAGCTGCAGGGCTGGAAGGAGAAGGAGGGGGACAAGGAGGAGGTGGAGGACAACCAGCAGGAGGAGACGCCCGAGACGGAGGAGGCCGACGACGAAGAAGAAGAAGATGACGACGAGGAGCTGGAGATGCGCGCGGCCCAGATCGAGGGCCGCGTGGCCCAGACCGGCGACAAGCTCTCGACGCTGGAGACAGAGGTGACGCAGATCGCGCGCACCAAGAAGGCCATGAAGTTTCTGGAGGAGCACGAGACCAAGGAGACGCTGCTGGAGACCGCGGTGGAGACGGAGACGGTCGTGAAGGAGAAGAGCTCCAAGAAGAAGAACAAGAAGAAGAAGACGGAGGAGAAAGTTGAAGAGGAGAACGAGGAGGACACGCAGCAGGTGGACGAGCTGACGAAGGAGCTCGACGCCGAGCGCGTGAAGGCACAGGAGGCCGAGGAGGCGGCGGAGAGGCTGCAGAAGGCGGTGGACGCACTGACCGAGGAGAAGAGCGTCGCCATTGCCAAGTTGACGGCGGAGCTGGAGGCAGAACGCACCAAGGCCGAACAGGCCAGCGAGAAAAGCCAGGAGATGGAGAAGGCCGAGCAGGCACTTCGTGACGCGCAGGGTAAGCTGAAGCAGGCGGTTGCGACGATTACTGAGGAGAAGTCTGACGCGATTGCCAAGCTGACGGCGGAACTGGAGGAGGAGCGCTCCAAGGTGCAACAAGCCAGCCAGGCCAGCCAGGAGGCGGGGCTCGAGCTGGAGAAGTCCGTTGCGACGCTCGCGGTGGAAAATACCGAGCTGGAGAGCAAGCTGCAGGCTGCGGAGGATACCGTCAAGGCCGCTCGTGACGAGTTGGAGGCCAAGATTCAGGCTGCGCAGGATACCGCCAAGAACGCCCGCGACGAGTTGGAGGCGAAGCTGCAGACCTCGGAAGACGTCGCCAAGTCGACTCGCGACGCGCTCGAGAAGGTTCAGGCAGAGCTGTCCGAGATAAAGGACGACAAGGAGACTAGAGAGACTCACCTCGGTAAGCTGTGGAAGAATATCGAGGATCTTCAGCTTGCGAACAAGGAGCTAACGGAGAAAAACGCGTCGATCGAGGCTGAAGCCAAAGCGATGCGTGCCGAGGCCGAAAAGACCATCGCGGAGCACTCGTCATATGAGGACAAGAGTGAGACTTACACTACCGAAATCAAGTCTACTAAGGCGGAGCTCGAGGCATCGAAGTCAGAGGTGGAGAAGCTGCAGTCCGAAGTTGAGAAGCTGTCGAGCGAAGTGAGCGCATCCGAGTCGGAGGTCTCGAGCTCCGAGGAGCGTATCCAGACGCTGGAGCAGGAACTCGAAGCGGCCAAGAAGACCACTCAAGAGGTGTCTGCTGAGCTGGATTCTCTGAGTGCTTCGTCCAAGGTTGCGGAGTCGAAGATTGCCAACTCTGACGAGCGCATTCAGTCTCTCGAAAAAGAGCTCGAATCGGCGAAGCAGAACGCCCAGGAGGTGTCGACTGAGCGTGATACGCACAAGGTAGAGATTGAGAAGCTCACCTCTCAGGTATCTGAGCTGCAGGAGGGAAATAGCGACGAACTCGCGGCGGAGCTGGAGACGGCGAAGGCGGCTGCCAAGTCTGCGGTTGCGGACAAGGAGGAGACTGCTCGTCAGTTGATCGAGATGAAGGACGAGGTGATTCGGCTGAAGCTCGAAAGTGAGAAGGCTCTGAGCCAGGCGTCAGCAAAGGACTCGCAGGTCAAGAAGTTGACGGCAGACTTGGAATCCCGCTCGGCCGAGGCGAAGAAGCTGAAGGCTCAGTACGACGACCTGGTTTCGCAGCGTTCGAACGCTGACGGCCAGCTGCAGGACCTGCGTGGCGTTGCCGCGACGAACGAGGAGCTTCTCAAGAAGGCTCGCGCGTCGCTGCTGGAGGCGAATGAGGAGCTGAAGGAGGCTCGCGCCAACTCACTGAAGTGGAAGAACTCGGCGCAGGCTGCCAAGACGCTGATGAACGCCAAGATCGCCGACGCTGAGAGCGCTAGCAAGCAGCTTAAGAAGGCCCGTGCCGATGCGTCTTCGGCTAGCTCGGCTCGTTCGCAGCTCTCTGCTAGCCTCGAAGCGAAGGAGAAGAAGGTCGCCAAGTCCAAGCAGGAGCTTGCCACTGTCCGTGTGGAACTTGCCGAGGCGCTGGAGGCCATCGAGGCTGAACGCTTGCAGTCGAAGCAGGCGCATACTGCACAGGTTGCGAAACTTCGGGCGATCTCCGAGCAGGCGGTCGCTCAGCTCAGCAGCCAGGTCCAATCGTACCGCATGATGCTCATGGTTCTCCTTCCCATCCTCGTGGCCGTGTTTGTCTATGCGATCTCGCACTAAGCTTTTAGTTGCTAGATTTTTCAGATCCTGGACCTGGCGAATGAATGGACAAACACTTATCTTAAGACATGATCCTCATCTCTTATCTCTCACCGTTGGACTGCTTCCTAGTGCTGTTGCACACAAAGGAGGTCATGCAAAATACTCCGGAGTACGTACTGTAGGAATATGTAGTTGGAAGAGCAAACGGTGCCGATATTGATGCATACCAGTATTATGCACTTGGACAAAGGCGTCCTTCGAACTATTCCACAGTGAGCATTGCTTGATTCGCTGTCTTCTTCAGATGCAGAGCCTGAAACGATCAGTCTCCAATCAACTCATCCAGTGCAAAGCTAACCCAAGATCATCCCGCAGGAAGTGAAAAACTATGATTTGTGCTTTGACACCTATTGTTATTTTTGTTTAAATATTTGTTTTGTATTTTATAATAATAATATTTTATATTACAGCCTACAATATTATTTAAAAAATAATTCGTACGATTTAACGAGCCAACAAATCTATAAATCGTACTCGAGTACAGATTTGGACACAAAGATATGACGGCCAGAAACTATGACAGTCGAAGGTTATTTGACTGCCCGCCGAAGGTTGAAGGTTGACTGACGATACGCTCACGCGTACGCAGTTGAGAGCTGTCCATCCCTCATCCTCCGGTATTTCCAGTAAAATACTACCACTAATTCGTGATGAGGCAAGCGCATTTCATCGCCCATAATGCCGACGCCAATGACTGGTCCATCAGACAATGTTTTCAGATTTTGTAAACTGTGTTTTCTGTGTTTTAAAAATGCTACACATGTAAATGTGATTTTGCACCTCAGATAGCCCATACTTAGTACACATTCTTCTTTCAAAGCGCTCACTCGACCGTCTCTTCGTTATACTCCGCAATGCGTTCTTGAATAAGCTCTTCCTGTGCGAAGTGCTCCAGTTTGTTGACGGCCTCCGACACCTCCATTCGGTTCGACGGGTCGAAAGCACATAACGCTTTCACCATCTCCCACTGGTCGTCGTCTCGAAAAGCTTTTGGCCTCGGGAGGAACTGCTCCCGGCACACGTGAAACTTTACCACAGGATCAGGTAGATTTCCCCACGGCACTTGGCCTGTGACGGCCTCCACAAGGCACATACCGAACGAGTACAAATCCGATTGCACAGTAGGCAAGCTTGGGTCGACTTTGCGAATCAACTCTGGCGCTTTCCAGCGAATAGCCCCCAGGGTTTCACTTGCTCCCCTGGCATCCGCTGAATCAAAGCTGAGCCCGAAGTCGGTCAGCATTGCAGCACCATCCTTGCTCACCAGGATTTGATTGCACTTGAGATCACTATGCACAATACCTCGTTCATGCAAGAAAAGTAATCCCAACGCTGCTTCGTACAATTTACGCCAGACCAGGGACCTCCCATCAGCCTTCTGACGATACAAGTAGTCCATCAAGTTCCCGTTCGTTGCTTCCTCACAGATGAAGAAGTACGGTTTGCTTTCGTCCGAGGCGCCAAAGAACGGTAAAATGTTCGGGTGGCGAGCGTGGTGCCAGATCCGTGCTTCGCGATGGAAAGCCTGCTTCTCCTTGTCCGACTCGACCATCACGCACTTCACTACAACTTCGGAGTTGAGCCACCGCCCGCGATAAACCTTTCCAAACGAGCCAAAACTGAACGGGTCCTTCTCTTTGCGAACTTCACGGCTAGGTAGGAACCACTCTGGCGCTTTGTGACTGGCCAACGGTTGACTGAGCACCAGTCCCGCGTTTTCGCCTTGACTATCAACTGGATGCTCAAGCAGGTAATCAGTAATTACCCGATCTGCATCAATGCGGTTGTTTAGCCTGGCGTGGTTGGATGCGGTTCGATTGGCATTGTCCATCACAGCCGCATTCGCGCCGTTCTCGAGGAGAAGGCGTAAAACTTCTTCGTGGCCTCGGTAAGCAGCTTTCATTAGCGCCGTTTGGCCATTCTCGTCCGTAGCTTCGACTATAACGCCGTGCTTCAACAAAACTTTAACCACTTCTTCGTGGCCTTCTTCTGCTGCAAGTATCAGTGTCGTCCTTCCACTATTTTCTGCCGCCTCCACCTCAGCGTTGTTATCAACAAGGAGTGCCACGACGTCCGCATTCCCGAGTTGAGCGGAGATCATCAAAGCCGTGAACCCAGCCAAGTTTTTCAAGTTAGGATTTACTCCACGGTCCAGCAGAATGCGAGCACAGTCGCGTTGATTTTCGTAGGCGCATTCATGTAAGGCTGTGTCTCCATCGTTATCTTGAACATCGATGCTTGCCTTGTGGTCAAGAAGCAGCTCAATAATGTCCACGCGGTCACAGTCCACAGCCAACAGTATCGGAGAGCAACCATTAAACCCCGTAAGATCGGGATCTTCCCCATGCTCAAGCAATAAACGAACCATATCAACGCGTCCATTTGCGGCCGCTACCGACAAAGCCCTACTTCCGTTGTTAGCCTGGCAATTCCCAGTAGCCCCGTTTTGAAGTAAAAACTCAGCAATTGCTGTGTAACCCCATTGTGAGGCACACATTAGAGGCGTAAATCCATCCGAGAGCGCCAAATCGATTGCTGCGCCACCTTCAACAAGAGTACGAACTACTTCGAGATGCCCGAGGAAAGCTGCTCCGGCCAACGCAGTGGCACCGCCCACAGCTCGCCAATCAACTTTGGCATTCCTGTCAACCAGGAGTTTTACGACTTGTTCGTGTCCTCTCTCAGCAGCAAGCAGCAACGGGGTGACGCCTTCGCCGTTAGCCACGTCTACCCCAGCACCTCTGTCAATGAGAAGCCGAGCAACATCCAGATGCCCTTCTTTCGCTGCACAGATCAATGGCGTGAACCCTTCAGCATCTGCCAGCTCAGCGTCCCCTCCATTGTCAAGCAAGACACGAGCTACCTCCAAGTGCCCGCCATTAGCTGCTCGCGTCAACGACGTGTCTCCGTTATCCGCCTGCGCATTCACCTCTGCTTTCTTGCCAAGCAACAGTTCTACAACTTGTACCTGCCCCCGCGATGCCGCGCAAATGAGTGGCGTGTCTCCGTCCTTTCCCCTCTGCTCCATATCCGCCCCACAGTCCAGCAGCCACGTCACGACCTCCAAATGGCCTTCCAGAGCTGCCAACGTGAGTGCCGAGCCCCCGTTTCCACTTGAAAGACCCACGTTCGCGCCGCTATCCACGAGCAGCCTCACCGTCTCCAACTGGCCGTGTTCGGCCGCATAAATCAGCGCCGTCTTCCTGTCCGTGGCCGCTTGTGCGTCTACCTTTGCCTCTTTCTCTACCAAAGAGCGGACGACGTCGACGTGGCCTTCTTGGGCTGCACATGTCAGTGGACTACAGCCACGGAGCCCCAGCAGCTCCACGTCCGCGCCACACTGCAGCAACACGTTAACCGCCGCCAAGTATCCTCTCTGGGCTGCGACGGTCAATGCTGTTGCGCCGTCCTCGGTAGCACCGTCCACCTCCGCCTTGGCGTACTGAAGCAGGAGCTGGATTCGATCCACGCGACCGCCACCGGCCGCCGCAACCAACTGGGCCTGCCCGTCCGCCTCGGGAATTCTACCGAGAACGTCACGCTCGTTCACACGTTCAGTCGCGCACAAGGCGGCGCCCCACCGAGTCCACGGGCGCAGCATTCTCGCTAGAAATCGAGGAGGGTCCTGCTTTGAGGTCAATGGGTACAGCACACAGTACCATTGACACGGTCGAAATGCTTACCATCCCCGTACACTCTACACTTGTTTTTTGTATGTCTCCTTCAACCGCGTCCACCGTCCACCATCGGTCCGCTCATTCTGCAATCTGCCGTCCGCTCTGAGGATGGCTCACGTCCGCTCGGCCGTGGCGGCGCGCGACGTGCCCGTGGTCTCGTACGAGGATCTGGCGGCCAGGAAGGACCTGTCCGCTGTCATTGACGAGGCCTTCGGCTACGAAGGGATGGGGATTCTAGTGGTGAGCGGCGTCCCCGAGCTCGGCGCCAAGCGGAGCGAGCTGCTGCCACTGGCGTTCGCGTTCGCCGCGCTCCCGGAGGACGTCAAGGCCTCGTGCGAGCTACCGGAAGCGTTCTACAGCTTCGGCTGGAGCCACGGTAAGGAGAACCTGCAGGGCAAACCGGACTACGCCAAGGGCTCGTACTACAACAACCCGGAGACCAACGATCTGTCCAACGGGGACGAGCAGCTCCAGGCCAAGTTCCCGTCGTTCTACCATCCCAACATCTGGCCCAAGGAGCTGCCGCAGCTGGAGAAGGCGTTCATGCAGCTGGGACAGTTGATCGTGGACACGGGCGTGCTCGTGGCGCACCAGTGCGACCGACTCGTGGCGAGCAAGTGTCCAGGGTACGAGGCGGGCAAGCTGCACCGCATCATCAGCACGGGCAAGAGCTCCAAGGCCAGGCTGCTGCACTACTACGCGCTGTCGGAGCAGCAGATCGCGGCGCAGCGCGAGGCCACGACGCTCGAGGACTCGTTCGCCTGGTGTGGCTGGCACAACGACCATGGCGCGCTCACGGGGCTCGTGCAGGCCACGTTCACGGACTGCCGCGGCGCGACGGTGGCCAACCCGGACCCGAGCGCGGGCTTGTACGTCAAGAACCGCCGAGGCGAGATCCTCAAGGCCAACATCCCGCCGGGTCACTTGGTCTATCAGATCGGCGAGACGTCGCAGATCCTCTCGGGCGGCACGCTGCAAGCCACGCCGCATGCGGTGCGAGGGCCGCAGGTCACGGGGGTGAACCGCGAGACGCTGGCTGTGTTCATGCAGCCTCTGCCCGACGAGAAGATGGCTGTGCCGACGGGCGAGGACCCGAACGAGGCTGGCAAGACCGAGAACCTGCCCAAGGGCGTGCCTCCGCTGCTCACTCGCTGGAGCAACGACATGAGCTACGACGACTTCACACAAGCCACCTTCAAGGCCTACTACTGAGTTCCCAACACGGGTTAAGTGCACTTAATATCTAAGCTTGTGGGCATCAATGCAGTGGGTACTCCACCACGAACGCCGTGCGCGGCTCCAAGTGCCGGTAGTAGTCTTCAATCCGAGCTTTCTCAACGAAGCCCAGTGCCGTGTAGAACGCCAGCGCCTCGTCATTCCCCGCGTGCACGTGCAGACTCACGCCCTCGATCCTGTCTCCGTCCCCTTTCTCCGCGTCTTTGGCCTGGTCAATGATCTTCCTCACCAACGTCCTCCCGATCCCTTGACGGCGGAACCGCGCAGGCACCGCCAGCGTCCGTAACTGCACCGTCCGCCGTCCGCCCCGCTCCAGCTCGAGATCCGCCACTGCAGCGCCACTCACGACTCCCTCGTCCACCACCGCAGCCCACGACAGGCGGTGCGGGTCCTTCTCCGCTCGACGGTAGCAGAAGGTCGGGGGCTGCACCGGCAACACCCCCAGATTGAGCTTCTGCACCGCGCGCACAAGTGCCGCGTCGTCCGTCAAGCAGCGCAGCTCCATCCCCCCCTGTAAGAATTGATTGGCGACCGGTATCGGTTGGTGGCAAGAGACGATGGCGACGACCTTCTCGAGCGCTGGGGGCCGCGCAGTGCTGTGCTTCCCGCGCGATGGCACGTGGTTCCAAGGATACTTCGTCTGTGCGTCCAGTCGCGCGCAACTCGGGCTGATGGGCGAGGAGGTCCCTGTCGACGACTGGTAACGTGGCTGCTATGACAGAGCGCTGGTTACACCGGAGAACTTATGGTGAAGGTTGTGTTGTGTAGTGTGGCGTGTCCCGACGGAGGGTACCAGGAGTATCGCCTGACAGTGATGCACTTCGCGCTGGACAAGGAGGTGGAGCTGGTCGTGAGGAAGACCGGGGGGGACTTGTGTCAACTGGACAGCGACGCACTGCAGTTCCAGCCCTCGATGCTCTTGGTGAGTGAGTGGCTGTGGGGGTTTGAGATTCCCGCTATGAGCTTGGTCGTTGACGTGTAGTGCGTGAATAGACTGATGGCAAGGCGGTCGAAGCGATCGAGACGTACTTCCCCGGTATCGCTGACCGTGTGGACCATGATGCGGTACGTAGGTCTATCGACTCGTGTGTGGTGAGTTACTACACGTTTGCTGATGCTGTATCTGTGCTGGTGCAGAGCTTGTTGCAAGAGTGCACGGTGTGCTTCGGGGACATGGAGGTCACGAGACTCGCCTTCTCCGTCGTGAACTAGACAGTCGTGCTGTGGCAGCTACGTTTCCGCTCGATTCCGTTAGCAAGAACAAAATACTTCAATTTGTGGCGCTCTGGCGCTTAGTTGGGCTCGTGGGGAGTGTCAACCTGCCAATTTATACATGTCTAGAATCCGGCGAGCCAGTCGGCGTCGCCCGTATAGACGCTGCCGATGTTCATGTCCTCATGACTTCCACTCGCTGCGATCTGCTTAAATTCTGATGCAGCCTCCGGCTCGAGTGGTGCCTGCAAGGAAGTAACAGACAAACAGAGGGACAAACAGAGTCAGCTTCAAGAACGACAGCAACCTGCAATGCACTTTTCGTCATGACGTACCGAGAACGAGCCCATCTTCGTGGCCTCCCATGAGGTTCCAGCGAAGAACGGATGCTTCTTGATCGGCTCGCAAGCGCCAGCGCGGACTTCCGAGTACCCGAGGCGCCGTGCGAGGTCCGGGCTCAACAGACTCTGGATGATGTCCTTCAGCTCGGCGCTTGTGTGCTCAGGCCACGACAGTTGGTCCGGGCGGAACGATGCAATGTCATTCAGAATCTCCAAATCGTTCTCGTTTTCTCGGGTGAAGGGCGTCCCGCCAGTCAGCATTTCGTACATGAGCACACCTAGTGCCCAGTAATCCGCAGCGATATTGTGGCCTGAGAAGCAACAACAACTTAGGCCTGGAGCTCCTAAATGGGTAGGCACTCATGTGAAGGAGCACTCACCTTCACCAGTAATCTGCTCCGGAGCAAGGTACTCTGGGGTACCGCAGACAGTGTAGGTTCGGCCACGACCAACATACTTGGAAAGTCTACGCGAAGCAAGGAAATAAAGGAGCAAGTGTCATGAGTATCACCCAAGCAGCGCGCGGGAACTAAGCAAGGGCCATACCTGAGGTTGATCATGCGAAGGTTTCCGCTGCGGTCAACCATCAGGTTCGTGGGGTCAACCATTCGCGAAACAACGCCCTCCTGCATGTACAGTAAACAAATCTGTGAGACTTCGTGTGAGACTCGACATTTGCACACGACAGCTTACCGAGTGCATGAACTCGAGCGTCATCACGACTTGCGCAGCGTAGTAGCGTACGAAAGACTCGCCGTGCGGTTCGCCGTCGAGGAAGCTCTCCAATGTGCCCACAATTTGCGTGTCGTACAGCATGTGAATGTCCGAGTCATTCGAATTCATTCCGACGAGCTGTGGCACAAGGGCGTTCTTCTCGTAGAGAGAGACGTAGATGTCACGTTCGCCGCTAATGTGCTTCTGCATACCAGCATCAACGATGGCCTGCTTGCTCACCGACCTCAGAGTCAAGTATACTGGCGGGGATGAGTCCTTGACTTCAACCAGACGGACAGTGTTCGTCAGGTCTGACATCACGCTTCCAACAACCTCCAGGTCGGTGATGGACTTGGGCATCTCGGACTTTGCTTCGTTGTCAAACTGGACGAACGTTTTAGTCTGCCGAACACAATCCATCCTAGTTAGCGCAAAATTTAACGCATGCTCCTCAATCGTGTTTGTGCAAAGCGTACCGTAGCCTCCTTTTGTGACTCTGAGATCCGCGTCTTGCGCGCACGACGCAGCTTGTCCTTCTCCAAAATTGAGGACAGCTTGCCAACAGCCAGTTCCAGTGCATCCTTTCTGATGAAGAGGCACTCTGTGCGCTCAATTGCACGAATAGAACGTTGGCTATAGCATGAACGTATCGAATACAGTATAAGCAGACAATAACAACTGGCCCACCAATGCTGAACCACCATACCTGATCGAGCGCCTCCGAACAAGCGCGATTTCGCCAAAGTAGTCAAACGTCTTCAGCTCAAGAGACGCCACATTGTCCATCTTCGAGGTCGACTCGATGCGGCCACTAGTAATCAGGAAGAAGCCCGGCTCGGTCATTCCCTCGTGGAGAACAACTTGGTTTGGTTCGAACACCACAGTGCGCATCTCTTCAGCAACCAGGTTGGTCTGGGCCACGGTCAACGGACGCAGCAAGCTGATCTGGCGTAGGCGCCGAACAACATCGTGCAGAGGTCGCCCACGCATCAAGATCGAGCGGAAGGCAATCCGATCCAGCGCCCAGAGCGTACCCTTCTCCTTAGTTACAACCGTGTTCACACGAGGCTTCGGGTAGATAAGCGCCAGCTCTCCGAAAGTTGGGTGAGAATCGTTGGTAGCTTTGTACACCTGAACCACCTCGCCATAAGCTTCCGGGGAGGAGTCATTCTCAGGTGAGAGCTCAGGGGTTTCATCCTTCAGATGACGAGCCTCAAACTCTCCAGTCTCCACCTATCGTCGGACAACAGAGGTACGTAAGCAAGATCAGCTTACACACACGAGTATCCTACAAAGAGCGGTTGATCTTACCAGGTAAAACGTGTCACCAGGGATTCCTTGGCGCATCACAATATCACCGGCTTTAAGCTCGATCTTCTTCAGTACGGAGATCACCTCGTGAATCTGGAAAAGTACAGCACAAAAGAGTTTAGTGAACTGTTTGCCAGATACTAGTGTTACATCTAGAAGCAAATCTAATCGGCAACCCACCTTTTGGTCGCTCAAATGGTTGAACAGGAAGCTGCCCTGAACAGCCTTCTTGATCCACTCCTCTTCTTCCTCTGACTTGCCCTCGCTTTCGACCAAATTTGGAAGCCCGAGTTCGTCATCATCATCCATAAATGCTTCAGCGAGCGACAAACGAATCGCATCCGTCCCGACAATCGTATTCCTGCGCGCGTGGTTTTTGGTGATGCCACGCACAGGCCTCTGCATTGACTGCAGATCCAGAACCTCTCCGCCGACGTAAATACTGCCACGAGGGCCATCACGCTCCTTCGCTGGAGTAACACCGTCCAGGAAGATGCAGATTGCGGTGATGTCGTCCGTACGCACTTCAAACTGAAGCCAACGGTTATATGCCTCTTCGACAAGAGCATGGCAGGCCTCAGACGGGTTTTCGTACTGCTTCACAATGTCAACGACGTTCTGGCTCGTGAGGAACTCAAACACGCCGTCACTTGCAATGATGATAAACTTGTCGTGGGGGTTCAAACCCTTGCACAGGATTTCCGGCTCAGCCGTCACGCCGAGCTCCTCCGAGACCAAGTCACCAATACTGCGCGTGAATGCAGTGCCCTGCAAAAAAAATGATCGCGATGCAAATCAGTACCGACAAATAATAAATCAGGATAGGAACAAAGGACGTCAGCATGCATCTTACGGGGTACTGTCCGTAAGGGTGCCAAATACGCGGAGGGTCTCCATTCTCGTCGATCTCGTCTCCGAGCGATAGGCCCCAGTTCTCGTGGATAGGCTCGAGGCCTTCCACTTGGTCCACCGTCAAGATACGAGCTCCACACTTCTTGACTCGCACCCTCTCGTCCTAGCGGTCAAAGGTATAAGGAAAATCAGCTTCTCAACATAAAAAAAGGATAAATAAAACGCTCAGGGCGTTTCATCAAGGCCTCGTGACGTACCTTGCGGAAGGGCGTCTGGTCAATAGACAGCGGCTTGGCCACGAGGTTGGCCTCTCCTTCCCGGGTAGAAGCCTTGAGGTTCTCCTGGGCGACGATCGCTCTTGAATCGCCCACATTGGAGACGTGGACCTCATTGCCACAAAACAGCACGGAGATGGACGTGGTGCCGCTCATGGAGTCGTCAAAGCTGGCCTCGTGCATGGCCCGGTTGGTCTGCACGTGGGCCCGCGTCAAGGCCGGCAGGATGCCCACGTTCTCGTCCAGGTTCTTGATGATGTTCTCCGGCAGCTGCTCGGCCGCGTACTGCGAGCAGATGTCGCCGTACTGGCCGTGGCCGTCGAAGACCGCGAAAAAGGCCTTCTGGTCGTCCCCTGCGAAGTGCGTCTCGCAGTAGTAGCTGTCCTGGTTGGCCTTCTTCCTGGCTGCAGATAGGAATTCAATACGTCAGCATTTGCCCCTCTTGCTCTACTACCTTGTTTTTGTTTTTGTTTTGGCCGCCCTACCTTCGGGATAATAGCCGCGCTTCGAGTAGTACGAGTAGCGCAGGTTGTAGTCGCCGATCTTGACGTGGTGCGTGTTCTCCAGGTGCTTGTTGCTGGGCCTGTGGGTCGGTACGAAGTCGTCCTCGGGCTCCTCGGGGGCTTGGGAGGGCGACGACGCCGACGGCTCCTCGTCCTTCGCGCGCGGCTCCGTGTCCTCCGTGTCCGCGTACTTGTGCGGCGACGGGAGGGCGGCGTATGGCACGGCCTGCACCTCGTCCTTGTCGGCGCCCGAGAGCCGCGCCACGACGGCCGACGCCTCGGTGGAGCAGCAGTTCCCCATGGCGTTGCTTGTTTCCTTTTCGTGCCGCTTTCCGCACTGGTTGCCTTTTCGCACGGCGGTCTCAGGCGGAAGAGATGTTTTGGGGCTGGCTCCACACACTCAAAAAGTCGCCCCGTCGTACTGAGCGGCCGGTTTTGGGTGCCTGATAATAGAAAATGGGCGCGCCAGATGGCGAGTTTTGGGAATGCTGGGAAAGTGTAGTGAAACCTGGTTTTGGAAATGTACACTTCGGAGTACATGTAGTTGCGAGTGGTTCATGCTGCGGGAGGTTGCGAGTGGGCTCTTAGAGTCGGAACGGCATGCGACTCGTGACTAGAAGACCGGTGCTGAACTTGGTGCGCTGTGCGGGTTTGTGCTTGCACACGTTGGTCAGCTTTCTCAAGGACCGGAATTGGCCCGCTTTCAGAGGGGAAAAGTGCTCTTCATTGTACCGAAGTATCCTGTCTGTGGCTTCGCTTTCCTCTGCCCAGTCGGTGCGCTGTACCCTGTGGGTGCGCTTGTGAGGTCGAGGGGAGGTCAGATCAAAGATGTAGAGAGAGCACTGTGGTTCAGCCAGCGGCAGAGCCACCGTGCCGGTGCATTGCAGTTCGACTTGCAGCTTGAGGCTTATCAAAGTTGTATTGGCAGCTTGCTTACATGTTAATTGGAGAGGTAGCAATAAGTTCGCAATGTCGATTTGCATGCCGAGGCTTGTATCAACAACAAGCGAATGGTATTTTGCTGTTGACAGCTTGTGAAGTTAAGGGATCGTAATACTGTAGCTCTTCTTGAGAAGCATACAACGGAATTTTGCGAGAGCTTTCAGGGTATCGATACAGGTGTGCCGACTTGTTAATGACAAAGGCCCATACAATATGAACGTGATCTATTAATAGTTGGCGACTACGAAGGTTTCTGAGCTTGTGTATAAGTTTGCTGCTTTCAAGCGCTCTCGGATGACCGCAACAAGGATGCCTTGTACGACGCTGCAACTTGCAACTTGCAAGTGATCAGGACTTTGTGCCGAAAACGCGTTAACCTCGACACCCTGTCGCGCATGCCGGATTCCTTTTAAGGCTGGTCCATTTGCTCATACAGATGTACGAGTGTATGACACTCGTTATCAACGTGTGTGGCGAATTCCGCCTCGATCGAAATGGGATTGTGCACTGTCCACGTCGGAAAATAGGTACTGATAGTCCACAATCTGTTGGCTATTGATTGCACCGTTATCCACTATTTACAAATAAACCTTGTATACGATGATATCCTGTCGTACTTGATACTTCTTGTGTCCACAGTACCGGTAGGCTTTTTGCATAAGAGACGTGACAAAGGTGCGTTGCTTTAGTTTACTGAGGTACACGCCGCTCTTTTTGGACGAATTAATCTGTGTGAGGCTGTCCATACAGCTCTTATAGCTGTCCTCCCAGGATAATTCTGTCAAACTTGAAAGTTCTAATGATATCCCAAAGCGCTTTTTGAGGCCAAAATAAATGCAAAAATGAGGAAGCAGACCTACAACCAATCCGTCAGCGCACAACGCTGCCTTCTAAGCACTATTATTGCAAAATTGAGCTCCAAAATAACATTCGACTGGACTTACCCCGATTTAACGATCGATTTCTAAGAAAACACTCGCGTTTGCTATACTGTATATACCCGCCGCCATTCCCACGATTAGGTGCGAGTAACTCCGATTTGTACGGCTGATTTCTAGATGCCCGATTTACTCTCCGCAAAACCACGTACAACACCAATTTGTGATCTAAACAGCAAGGACAAAACGCATGGTGATCAATATAACAGTCGTCTGGTTTTAGGAAATGTGTATCCCTACGACGTACCACTTGATATGAAGACTATCCACGAGCTGTATTAGATAAGGGAGGTTGATCTGGACTTGCTTCAATGTCGTCGTAAACGAGGCGGCCTAAAATTCGAGTCATGCTGGCCAAAGGTGACCATTGCCCAGGATGGCAGCTCCGCTTCATGACCCTGCAGCAATTACATGTACACCATCGTGCCAGTACAATAGTGTACGCTGGTTGTGGGTGGAGCGGATAGGGAACCCCTCCACATGGCGCGGCATGTCTACCAGCGCAGCGCCAGGGCCGTTATTATCAGCTTCGGTCGCAGAATCGCGTGGCAATCACAAAACTAGTCCAATCTAGTCCACCCAAAAAGCCTTCCACAAAAGTTCAACGTGTGTAGTAGACCCAAAGATCTGCAAAACTACCTCGGACGACGATGGCGGTGGTGCGCGCCTGGAGCTGGACGCGCATCGACGGCCGCAACGTGCTGGCCGTGCCCACGCAGACGGAGATCCGCCTGTACGACAGCGACGACTTCATCCTGCTGTCCCGCCTGGCGCCCTCGGGCCACCGCTCGCCCGTGGCCTTCGTGCGCTGGAGCGTCTTCCACGGCAAGCTGGCCTCGCTCTCGAGCGACCGGCTCCTGGTCCACGCGCCGCAGCGAGACCCGCAGGAGCGCAGCAGCGTGCACTTCGCCGTCGTGTGCCGCTTCCGCCTGGACGCGGCGCACGCGAGCATCCGCGGCCTCGCGTTCTCGCGCAGCGCCGACGAGCTGCTCTTCTGCGGGCCGGACGCGGGCGTGGGCAAGCTGGACGTGCGGGCCGCAGGCTCCAGACAGGACCAGGCCCTGGTCCTGTGGGAGAGCGAGACGGCGGCCTGCGATATAGCCAAATACTCGCCCAGCGCCTTTGTGTTCGCCACGCTGAAGACGCAGGAGAAGCAGGTGAGGGTCTGGAGGATGCGGAGACGACTGGGAGACCCTGATCAGAGCCAGACGCTGGATAGAGTGGAGACGCTGGGTCACCCCGACCCGGTGGTGTATTTCTCGTGGAAACCGTCGACGACGCAGTGGCATTCGGCGCTGGAGACGGACGGGAGCAGGAAGGCCCAGTGGTTTGAGCCGGCGAGGATTCTGCTGACGTGTACGGCCACGAGGTCGGTCAGGATCTGGACGGAGAGAGAGCGAAGAGAGCAGGTGGAACTCGAACCCGTGCTGCTGTTCGAACCAACCTACCCGATGGACAACGTGCGCTGGGTCCTGTCCAAGAACAGGAACATCAGTGACGAGAACTTTCAGGTGGTGAACGACGCGCATGACAACCACGCAGATTGGATTTCCGGAGTGGACCAGCATGGGGTTTTGAGGCTGTGGAGAGTCGTCGGGCTCGTGTCGGAGAATCCGGCGGTGGAGGAGACGACGCTGCAGATCAAAGTGAATGGAGAAGAGGACCAACAGCGCAGCGAGGAAGAGGGGAGCCTCCTGGGTGTAAGGCTGGGAGACGTATGCGTCATGGCATACTTCTCACAGAACTACTTCGGCATGCCGTCCAAGTTGGGCATTGTGCTTCAGCGCGCAGATCACATTATGATGTCGTTCCACGTCGCAGTTGGCGAGGGAGATCGGCCGTCGCAGGTTTTGAAAAAGTCATGGCACAGAAGTCATCTAGGCTCGATATCAGCGCTGTCGACACATCCATCGCTGCCGCTGATTGCCAGCGTTGATGCGCACCCTTCCGAGAGTGATGGCACCTGGCGGAACGAAATTCTTGTCTATTGGATCTCGTTCTCCGCTTTTTCTGCAGAGTCGAGGCTTATCCCATCCGGCGTGCTACCCTGCGAGAAAGGTAGTGGCGAAGTATTGTGCATTCAGTGGGTTCCGACGCTGCATTTCGACGCAACCCCATTACTCCTTGTTGCTTTTGAGTCGGGCGTTATCGATGTATACGGTCGATCAGCAAGAGCTGATGTCGCAGTTGTGTCTTCTCCGAGGGTGCAATTACCGCAGCGGCATCGGAAACTCACTCGCTCTCCAAGTTTATCTCCGTGGACATTCTACGATTACGTGACAGGCGAGTCGGGCTATGAATACGAGGTCGCGTGTGAAAAACCGACAAGCTCTGAGCTCGAGATTCAATTCGAGGAGAAAAAGGGAAAATTGCTGGTTTCACGGAACACTTCCAGCAACAAGTATCTCGGTGAAGTTGTCGAAGGCGATGAGCTTGTAGGTATCAACAACAAGAGCGTTGTGGGAAAAGATGTGAAGGAGGTGTTGGCGCTGATTGAAGTGATCCCGCCTGATGAATCACTGTTAATGCGTTTTCGAGCAGCCTGCGTGCACCAGTACCAGGGAACTATGAGACTACCAGTGTGCGAAACCTCTTCTCAGTCAACGACGCCTGCTTCTTTCCAAGAAACATTTAATAGCACCAAAGGAGGTGGTATGGATGCAGCCGAACATTCCGTTGAGGAGGACGCGTCTCACCTTCGACGAAGCTTCTTGTCGTCGCTGGAGAAGCAGAACCCGCAAAGTCCTCGCAGTATGGACAATGTGGTTCATGCAGGCGCGGTGTCGATGTATGGTGGATGGAAACAACTTCTTCACATGAAAGCAGCACCTAAGCTGTCATTACTATGTGTGTGCCCAGCTTACGCTGATGATGGTGAATATGTACCTGATTCTGTGTTGATTTTTGGCATCGAATCCCTACCTGGAAAAATCCGTGTGTGGAAAGGTGTTCGCGATGGAGCGTACCACTCGTTTGAACTTGTCCCGCTTCAAATCCAAGATCCAGCAATCGAGAAGAAAGCTAACATCACTTCGATCGCCGGTGAAAGAGATTACCGTCAGCGAGCGTTCTCTAGCAAGAGAGTTCAAGGCCGCAATAGTCTAAATTCTCTGCTTTTTATCGGTGATGCTGGTGGCAACATTGAACACTGGCGGTGCCAGATTGTTGTGGATGTGATTCATTTTACAATGATGAGCTCCCACCCCGTTTGCAGTAATACTTCTCCTCCCTCGCCTAATGGAGATCAAGCGCGAGAGCCGTCAGGATCATTTTGCCGTCGCGGATATGTTTCTGCGGATCAAGTCGAGAATTCCAGACAAAGCGGGGAGGCTGACACTGTGGTGGTTGATGGTATTAGTCACATTGAAGTAGATGATCCGAACCGTCTGGCAGTACTGCATAGTGATCGACCCGAGGAGCTGCATGTATTTGAAGCAGAGTCTGGGCTCGGGATTATGCGTCCGGAAGAATCCATTCCGTCAAACGGCCGTGGACGCATTCTGGGTTTCACCTGGTGCAATTCGCATGTCGAGTTTAATGTCGACGCGCTCGCAGTAAGATACGAATCCGCAACAGTTATTTATCAGTATGACACAAACCTGCATTGCTGGTCACAAATCGGAGATGACATCGTGAGCCCGCTTCCTCTCTTCGATTGCACCCGAGATTCGTCTGCTTTGTTGATCGGTGGCGGTCATCTAAAGGATTCACGACTTGAGCAGCCTTCGTTCCAGCCAATTTCCAATGAAATGCCCGTGGTAATTGGCAAGTGGGATGAACCAGGAAGTCTCTTACAGCACTCGATGGACTGGAAAGCTGCTGAGTCTCCGCAGAAACTCCCTGTTTGGCATCCATATGTACTTCTCACGACAATGTTCGGCATGCACGCGCGTGTTGGTGAGAAAGATACTTCACTTGCTGGAGACCGAGCATCCTACAAGTTTTCCAGAGCTTTCAAAGATGCTACTCAAATGTTAAAGTTGCTCGCAAAAGTGATGGAAGATGAACCTTCTGCTCGTGCTAGCGCGTCGAGTGGGGTTCTCTCTTACACTGGCCCAGGGCATTCTAAACAAGCAGCTACCAAAGAAAACGGCTCGGGGCGTGCGCGAATGTTGGAGTCTGTTGGTCGATACTCGACATCTATTCATCGCAGCGATAAAATTGATAAGGCCGAGAATCTGTTTGCTGCACCAATGAGCAGAGGCAGTCAGAGAAGGTATAATTACGAGGAAGATACATCCCTCTCCGACGAAGACGACCAACGAACTCTGGCATCAGGCGAAGCAGCTACAATCTTGACAGCGATTGATTCTATGCTGCTAGGCAAGACGTGTTCGTTGCAAGCAAATGCTTCAGTGTTGTTTGCATCGTTTAGCGAAGAGCACCTTCTGGAGATGAAAGCGCTTCTGAGTTTTGTGGACGAAATTCAGTCTCTTGGTTTTGATTTGGACGCTTCAGCTGCAGACCTGGGAGCTAAGCGCTTTTTCTCGATGCATTTATTTGCTAAATCACTGAGAAGCGTAGTGCTATCTCACACAGGCACGTGTGGCGACAGCCCAAGTAACCCGCAGAACGGAGATTTCGATCCGTTTTCGGGCAAACTCAAATGGAGAAATTCGTACAGCGAGCGTGAAAGTTGTTTTTGGCTACCAAGTTTGGAAGAGACTCCATCGTCGGGACTGCTGTGGGCCTTGCATTCGGATGCACAGCAGTTTTTGTGGGAACATTGCATCGACCCCCGCATGCAATGGGAAGATATCCGTCCTTTATGGTTGGGACTCTGGATCAAGGATGTTAAGGACCTGCGAGGGATTGTTGAGAGGTTGCATTTCTCTGCTCTGCCCTGTCCAAGGACGATTAGCTCACAACATTGACGATTTTGTTGTGGTGCAAATGTATACAGATTTGCGAAGGTTTCTTATACTCGGACAAAAGACGCGATGGATGTGTGTCTACTCTACGTGGCATTGGGAAAGAAAAAAGTGCTCAGCGCATTGGCAACGCTGACTCAATCAGAATCGAACAAGGTGAAACTAATCCAGAGCTTTCGCCTTGCGTTGGTGTTCTGCTCTTTAACCTAATTATGTGTGCTTGATTTCAGACGCTAGCATCGTTCTTGGATAATGATTTTTCTGAGAAGCGCTGGAGTAATGCTGCAATCAGGAACGCGTATTCTCTTCTTAGCAAGAAGAATTACGCGACTGCGGCGGCATTTTTCCTTTTGTGTGAGCCTCCGCGGATTCAAGACGCGATTCGAGTTCTTTCGGTGCGCCTAGGAGATCCAAGTTTGGCGCTGGTGATTGCAAGACTTGTGGAATATCAAATAGATGACAAAGTTCAGCATGACTTCACAACGAGGCAGGCCGGAATTACTCCAGCAGGGGACATAACGAAGCAATTACTGGAACAAGATGTGATACCTCTTTTCCGCCGGAAACGTGAGGTGTGGCTGGAAAGTTGTGCGCTGTGGTGGCTTGAGGAATTCGAACAAGCGTGGGCTGTGCTGCTCCCGCAATTCCAAGATGTGGATGTAGGTGGAGACAACGAACGGACCCTTCCTACGAAGAAAAATCTCGTTTCTAGTGTGATGCGAGCGACACACTTCTACATCAATCTCACGTCTCTCACGGTCTACTTTCAGCATCTTCACTCAAGTGTGAATTCGTCATTGCTCAGCTGGGCAAAGAAGAAAATGCAACTGAAAGCCTTCCCTGACGTTCCAGTATCGCCGACGCCTACATCCTTGGGCAAGAGGCGTTTACAGCTTGCGTCAACTGCGGACATCGAGCACGCATTTTCATTTGCAGCCTATGTGTGCAAACGAAGTGGCTTGAGCGATACCGCACTCGTAGAGATGCTTCAAGCACGGCATTTGGTTAACGTTCACGCACGTTTTGAAATTTCGACAGTCGAAGCCGAAAGCGACCCGATCAGTGAACTGCAAGAGCTGAGCGGTGTATCGGGAAGTCCTACCTCGCCTCGGTTCCAGTCTTCACTTAAAAGCTGGAGACGAGGAAGTCAGTTGTCGTGTATCACGTCACCAATTGCAAGCAAACCCCCAAGGCAAAGGACATGGAGTATGTCATCGAGAAGAATGAGTTTTATGGATGAGTTCAGCCTCCCACACATCGACCCGCTGGTGACGGGGAAGAAGTCTCGGGTTCATCGAGCGAGTTCCATTTCGTGGTCAAAGGCGTTCGAGTCTGAGAAGTCGATTCCGACAGCCCCATGGCTGAAGGCGCAGATCGCTGATATCGAGTGTAGGCGGTGGGCATCGTCTGCTTTTGTGGGGAAGATGATTGGTATTCGTGTGGCGCGCGAGATGATCAGCCACTTCCGAGCTGAGTTGGATATCTGGTATCGACATGGTGATGGCGATGATTCTCCAACGCATGCAATGACGCTCTCAACGACTCCAGGACAACGACACCACCATCGTGTCAAGCTTCACAGAGAATTCTTGGATGAGCTATGCACTCCGCTTTGTGAGCAGTTCCAGGTGGATCGCAACTACGTTTACGAAGCTGCGCTCGCGGTGATGCATCCGCACGCGTATCTCCACATTGTCGAAGTATGCTTCCTACTTTCAGAGCTCGGGCGAGTGTCGACATTGCACAAATGGGTGAAGTATGTATCATTGTCGATGTTGCACTCGTGCTCCACGTTTGCTTCATGCAGTATCGCCGAAGACGTGTATCGCGATTGGGAGGGCCTCACAATTCAGCTTTGCTATATCCTTAACCTTGACGCCCAGCGCCAGATCAGCATCCCGGCTCAAGTGGTCGCGCACATTAGTGTCGCCGTTCGTACAGGAATCATCTTCTTGGGTTGGGCGCGCCAACGGTCCGACATCGTTCGCCAGGCTGTCACATTGCCATTCTACACTTGCGGAACAGTAAACTCTGCGTCCAATGGTGAATCGGGCCCCCCTCTGAGCGCGTTTGCGTTTGAAAAGAACATGCGATTGCTGTGCAGATTGTTGCAACGTCCTACTACGAGCACCAATGAGATGCGCAAAACTCATATCTTCGAGGGAAATCTAGGATACACTTTCCTAGGCGCCGTCGCGGCCCGCCAAGCGAGTGACGACAACATTTCCCTTTTGTCGTGGGGAGGAATCGAAAACGCAGCAAGTCAGAATCAGTTCAAGATTCGCAAGATGTACACACTCATTCTCATGGTGTCAGTCCTGCGTACGCTCTACGCACGAGCCGCTGTTTTCCTCAGCACTTATCAGCAGGAAATCGACGTTGATGCTGAAGGAGTCTTCGAAACAGACATATCGAGCTCGTTGTTTACTCCCCAGAAGCTGTGGAAAGCATTGGGCGAGGGCCCTTTGGAAGGACTAAAGCGGTGGTATGCACTCATCGAGTCTCACTTGAGGTGTGAGTTCGACTATTCCGTGAAGGAGGTTCCTTGTCTCTGTGGCCTATACGGGTTAGACACCGCAGCTTTTGAAGAAGCTGCAGCTGCAAGCAGAGAATGCAAGGAGCTAAATTGCCGAGAGGGCCACGACGATAATGTCGAAACGTCTGGCGATGGCACTGGGAATGGAAACGGAACTGTCGATCCTGGAGTAGGGATTAAGAAGAATGACGTTACCGCTGCTGCCCCAGTTGAGTCTGAAGATGCGACTGAAGACGAGAGCCAATGTAGCTTGCAGGCTTTCCTTCGCGAGATTGGAATGAGTTTTGAGCTGCACACGGCCCTTGTAAACGCAAGTGACGACTACGTGCTGTTGCTAATGCGGAATGACGGTTTTGGAGTGCGCACAACATTACGACGCTTCCGCATCGACCCTCGAGTGTTTGTGAAGAGCTTTGTGCTGCGAGATGCGTTTGGTTGGTTTGCTCGCCATGAGATCTTTAGTGGAGAAACCGAAGCCGACACTATTGCTCACATCCACGCGTTCCTGAGTCGCTGTTGCAAGCAGCGTAAACTACGATTGTTGGTGGCTCATCGTGGTGAAGACGCACAGATGTTCCCATTAGATCGTCATCACGTGCGTCCCCACCAAGACAGCGACGCTGACACGAATACCAGTGACCCGACCTTGCCACGATCGCGTTTGCCCAGTGCAGCTGGATCGGTCACAAGTGATACACCCACGTCACGGCCGCGAGTGTCAAGCCCTGCTCTCGGATTGGAATCGAGCAGCGGTGAAGCTCTACCTGGGGCGTTTTACTTGCAGTCTATCATGTTTGTGGACCCTTGGGAAGTTGAGGCGGAGTGGAACGTCCGCCGGTACATGCACAATGCACAGGCGCCATTACATGTTGAGCTTGGGTGGGATCGACTGAGCCCTATTTGCTTGGAGACATGCGATGGAATTGTCGATTCGGTGTTCGAAGATCCGGATCTTGTAGAGATGTGGAGAACCACAGGCGGTGAAGGTTGGCTTGTCACGGCGATTACTCAGTACCGATTAGATGGTCTGCACTCGTATCGTACGCTCCACCAGCACATTCAACGAGGCCTCGCAGGGACAGACGAACCGAGAATACCGCTTCTCGTTGAGATCTACTCGCGCAGCCAGCGTAATGCGATGTTTGAGGAAGCTGGCTTACCTCACCGGTTCATTGGGGTTATCACGGTGGAATTGGTCGAAGCGAAGGAGTTGATTCCGTGCAGTTGGATAGGAACGTGGAGCGATGCCTACGTGTTCATGGAGCTATGCCATGTTAAAGACAAGCCGCGTGAGACAGCAGAAGAGTGGAGTCTGCAAACATATCGTAGTTCAGTCGGTGAGGGCGGTGTTAATCCTCGATGGAGCCTTGAGGAGAACCAGTTTGTGTTCCGGTTTGCTATCCCCACCCATGGCAAACATACAGCTCACCCGACCAGAGGTGTTCACTTCTCCAACGGTGGCGCTGGCGTCCGCAAGGTTGATGGACAGGCCAGTCGCATGGCGTCGCAACTGTGGAATGCCGATGTCAATGACTTGAATCGCGATGCAGTGGACGCTCTCGAAAAGCTGCTTCCTTCGCTCTTTTCGGGTCCGCCGGCAATGCTGCGGTGTACCGTGTACCAAAAGAACAAAGTTTTGAGCCACCAGTTCATGGGAAGAACAAAGGTCAGTGCAGCCGTGTGCTTGTGTGTGCAGTAATGTGCGTGGACTCATCGTTCTTTTTGCTAATGTTGTAGACCCCGCTAGATGAACTCACATCAGGCAACCCGATGGACTGTTGGATGCCGCTTGAGGACACCACGAGCGGGTCGTTGCACGTGAGGATCTCGTTGTCGTTCCAGCTCATGTGTTCGTCTATGGCTGGCCAACCGGAACACGAGGACTTGCGGTGAGGGTCGCCGCCAGAAAAGAAGAAGAAAAACAACCAGGAGCGCAGTGATTTTTTTTTGGGGGATTGTGAAAAGAATGGAAGCTTACCTGCTGTCGATTTTGTGTTTAGCCATTAATAAGAACCAAGGTAAAAAAAAGTATGAAGGTTGTGATCCGAATCACTTCACTGGTAATCTGGGTGATTGAAGCTACAAGTACAGGCTGCAGTTTCACTGTTACCATGAATGAAGACGGCAATGCAAGAAAGGTCCTTTGGGCAGTTTACTACGCGGCATCCAACCTTCACCGCTAGCAAGCTGAGAAGGTTCAATGGAGACCTTGAATGCTGTCCAGGGCCATTGGAAGCTGACACTGGAATCTGCAGAGGACTGTAACACGTCAAGATGAAGGACATTCATGATGTGGTCCACAACCTTGTACGTACTTAATCGAATAGCAATAGATTGCCGTTGGGCCATACCTGTAGCGAGTGGCGGTCATGGAGCTCGGAGCCTGGCGCGACGCGGTGTCTTACGGCGCCCACCTGCAGCCGATACACCTGCAAGTGGCCGAATCCACCTCAGCACATTCATCTACACCTGCTGCCCAGAAATCGCCGTCTCCGTCGGCCCAGAACTCGCGTAATCCCAGTCACAACCCCGCAGAAGGCTCCTCCAATGGAACTCTAGCCGTTCAACAGCTTCCGGAGGCCTCCACAGACGCCCAAACCACTAAAGATGCAGTTCATTCGACGGGCAAGACGGCGGGATTCATAGTGATACCCCCATTTGCCAGTGAAGGCTTCAATGGCGGCGAGCAGATGGCGCTGAACGTCGGTGGACCTGTCTGGGCCATGGACTGGCTGCCGTCCAAGCCAGCGGCCAACGCAGCGGCTGTCACTGCTGCTCTCATTAAGAGCAAACAGAAGAAGCCTCGACGCCCCTCTGCAGCCAGTAAAAAGGCCCAGAAAGCGGCTCTTAAGGGCAAGGAGAACAACCTCGTGGAGACCCCGGAAGACGCGGATGGGGAGACGACGGCGGCTTCTAACGGCAGTACAGACCCTGACCAAGCCTCTAAATTGGAGTGGAGATTCTTGGCTTTGGCCACGCACCCGCCGTGCCAAGTGGAGGACAACAAAGTGGTGAAGGCCACGCCGCCAGATCATTATTATGATGTGCCCGAGAGTGCACGGAATTTGATCCAGATCTGGGCGGTGCCGGTGCAACGACCGAAGGTTTCAGGTACAGATCAGCTTAGGAGCAAGGCGGTGAAGAAGAGTCTCGTGAAGCCACGGATGGTGTATGCTATTGATCATGAGAGCGGCGTGGCGTGGGACTTGCAATGGTGCCCACTGGTGAAAAAGTTGCCCAAGACGGACCGCCGTAGCAATATTTTAGGAGTGTTGGCGGTGTGTTTTGGAGATGGGAGCATGCGAGTATTTGAGATTCCGACGATACCCGAGGAAAGGTTACAGGCCACGCTGGGCAAGGAGGAGGCGAGGCTTGTGGAAAAGAATACTCCGATTGTGGTGGCCAGATTACCAAAGATTATGCAGCTGAGCGTGCAGTGGTCTCCACACAGTTGGAATATGCTCTTGACGGGTGGATCTGAAGGTAAGACGCCCTGCGGTTGTATTTCAGTGGGTGTGAGACTGAACTGTGGTTTGAATGTTTCAATGCAATTGCAGGCTCCGTGTCACTTTGGAATATTAAATCAGCGGTGTGCGAGAGTGACAGATTGGACAATGCCCGTGTTGAACCAGAGCCCATCGAGCCGCAACGGCGCTTCCAAGACGGTAAGCAAATTGATTGCAGCAAACGCATCGTCGAAAACTGCAGAAGGACTAATCGCATTATTTGATGAATTGCTTAGCCGACACAATCGGGAAGCAAGAGGCATTTGACTGGGGCTGTGGGTGGGTAGCAATTCGTGCGGTTGCCTGGTCCCCGTTTGATGAGCATTTATTCGCCACGACAGGGAATGTAAGCGCAGTTTTGTTGCGTTCGTCGTCGACACCATCCGATAGACTAAATGTGGAATCGTTCTGCAGGACTCTGTATTCAAGGTATGGGATGTTCGTGAGCCTCGCATATGCCTGCGGTCTCATCGCATACGATCTACGTGGGGACTTGCTCTTCAGTGGATGGATCAGACGTCAGTCCAGATATCCGGTGATCAAGGTTCCGTTTATATGTACGACATCCTGGTACGAAGTTTTGTCGTTGCGATGAATATTTGGCTTGAGCCTTGCACTAACCACACTCCTCTCATTTTGTACACAGAGTGGCAGCTACCAGAAGCTACACTATCATCCCCAAATTGACTCACCTGTGTGGGATCTGCAGTTCGCCCGCCGTGGCGCCGTGCCCCTGCTGGTTTCATCCTGCACATCTGGCAGTATTCGAGCTGCCCCAGCTAAGAAGCTGTACCGTGCACCACAGAACTGCGTCGAAATATGCCGTCTCTCTGGTGAAAAGGACTCTAGTGTCGAGAAGCCGTTCAAGTCTCTTACCGTGTCCTTCGAGAAGCACTCAGTGGTGGGATCTGCAGATTCTGTGAGTCTTAATACGCGGGAATTTTGCGAGCGGGATGCTGCTCTTCACCGCCTGCGCCTATCGTCCGCCACTCCAGGCGATTATCCTTGTTTCCTGGCTGCTGGAGGCCATGCTGGGCTTGTGCTCCTGTTTGAGGTGCAGGAGGTGCTCGACACATTGATTTCAACTTTCTTCTTGCCACCGTCGAAGAAGATCGGGCGGCCCAAGAAGATTTTCGCAACAGTAGCTGGTCACCACGTCCCGAAAAAAATGCCAAGCAAGCAGACTGGCGTTGTGCCAGCAGCAGCAGTAAGTTCTGGGCGGAAAGCAAGGACGCTTGGGAGTTTTGCTAAGGCTAAAGGCATGCACACAGCCTTGAGCAAATACAAGAAAAAGTCGCTCAGCAATGGCAAAGCCAAAGCCAAGGCGGGTCCGCATGCTATGTCTCAAAAGAAGTCTTTTATCCAAGATGATGGAGAAGTGGAGGTGGAAGAGAGCGTCGAAGAAGAAGAGGAGCCTGAGTTCGAAGAGGTAGAAGAGGACGAAGACGAGTCGGATCTGTCACTTGTGATGGAGGACATCTCTGATGACGATCGTATTAGTGTTTCAGACGATGACGTGGAGGAGGAGGAAGAGCCAGCCACTACACATGAGAACCCGGAAGAAGCTCGGCTGATGAAGGAGTACCAGCTAGACTTGTCGGAGGAAGATGCCGTCCTGCTAGCAATTCAGATGTCAACATTCGACGATGCATCGACTGCAGCATTGAAGGCTGGAAATGCAGCACCAAGCTCAGCATCAACTGCAGCGTTGCAGAAGGAACCGCAGAAGACAGGGATAAAAACAAAAAGTAGCGCCCCAGCCAAGGCAAAGACGATGAAGACGAAAGCGGCAAAGACGGCAGCCAAGGCAAAGTCTGCTACGAAGGCCAAAGCCCCGGCAAAAGCAGGAAAAGGTAAAAAGCGGGCAAGGCCTTCCAGCACTGCATCCGATATCACTGCGGATCTTGGTGTCGCTGAGGTCGGCCTTGACGGAGAGGGCCGTAAATCTAGCACTGCCAGCGAGGAGCAACCTGCTGGTAGTAGCGAAGTAGAATCCAAGGCTCCTGCAGTTGCTCGCACTAAGCCAACGACTCCAAGTGCAGACGCGACTCCCGCAGCCCCGAAGAAATCAAAGCCGATGCAGCCGAAGAAGGTCCCTGCAAGGAAGACACCTTCAAAACCAAAGAGGAAAAGCCCCATGCTTCTGGATGCGATTAATCAGGCGATGGCTCTGCAGGCTTTTGAGTACCAAATGGGGATGTCGGAGGAGGACGCACTCAAGGAAGCTCTTCGGCTTTCGGAAATGGGGCTGTCGCCTGCTCCGTCTGAAGCAGCCAGCGGATCAACTCCGACACAACCGAAGCAGATTCCAGCTGCTACTCCTCGCACCAAGGGCGGCTCTCAAAAGAACCAGAAAAAGGTGAAAGCGTTGAAGGAGAAGAAGCAAAAGGGCGACGCGGTTACTGCGGAGGAAGACACGCAGCCCCAGCGACCACAAACACCTCGGAGGCTACAATTTTCGCCTCTCAACGGCAGTGAGGGCGGAGACCATGTGGAGGTCCCCCCAGCAAACATCACCGATGATTCTTCTGCAGTCGAACCCGTTGCAGCTACCGCCTCTACGTCTGCCGCCCCACAGATGAAGCCATCTCCGAGGAAGCCATCACCGAAGAAATCTCCCGCAGCGACGTCAGTATCTGACGAGCAGAAGCAGCCTGCAAAGTCCCCCAGGAGTGCAATAAAGACACCGAAGCAGCCGATTGAGAAGAAGCAGCCAGCCTCAGCAAGTGCTGCTGCAGCTCGTGCAACTCCAGAAGGCAAGAAGCCAGCGAAGCGCTCCAGAAGCACCGGGGCCAAGGCACCTGCAGCTAAGAAACGCAAGAAAACTGCGACGACTCCGCGACGAAGCGGCAACGGCCAAGGCGACATCATGTCTGAAGAGGACGCCCTACTTCTGGCATTGAAGATGTCGGAGATCGAGTATTAACGAGCAGCAGCCATGTAGGGTTCAACTCGAACTGCGCACCGAGGTACGTCGATGGTGGCCAACAAAAATTAATCAAACAAAAGTTTTGCTGGTGCTGAATTTCCTTGACTGGACCACGACGGTGCCGACAATACCGTAACCTTAGTAGACCCTGCTCGTCGTCGTGTCGAGCGCAACGGCAGGAAGCGCAACCTTCTTGACTTGGTCGCGTGTTGGACTTCGCGCGCATTTTAATCACCGCTAAGCCCGATGGAGACTGGGCGAACATGCCGGAGCCCGTCACGATCAAGCCGCTGTCAAACGTTGCTGGGCATTTGACCGCCTGGCGACAGAGTCCTCGCCTCAAAGTGTCATGGTGGCTACCGGTAGTCGCCTCCTTCGGCCACGACGCT
>JAGDFM010000620.1:0-18157 GCA_019155715.1 Phytophthora pseudosyringae
TCCCCTCTTGCTAGTCATAATAATAACAACATATCCAAACAGCAGCTTCTAACTATGCGTACATGTCGAGATATCGGCAAAAGTATACCCGATAATTGGGGGTCCTAATGATTTGGCGCACACTGTAATACAATAACACAGTGTGCTGCACATTGCCATACTTTGTAGTTCCATTGTTGTACGTAGAGCCGGTGGCTCCTTTGCTAACATCCGATGGTTTTTGTTCACAGCAGCACTGACGGCAAAGGTACTGCACCGGTTGTTCACCAATGCAGTTAAGCGCGACTGTACTGCGCTTCTTCACTTTCATTTCCTCTGGCGGCACCACACCAGCAAAATGCGTGTTCTCCTCTTCATTTCTGCATTGACGACTATATTATCTACAGCCCCGTCGTCGGCCTTCTCGTTCAAGTCTTTGTTTCGCGACAACGAGCTCTCAGCATCCGAAGCTGACCCCACCAATGGGACAGACATTCAAGCCCGACAGCCTCTCCTCAAAGCCACAGACTGGTTCCTCACTAAACAGGAGATCATCGACTCGCGGGGTGGCATACCACGGAGCGACTTGGCGGTTTACACGACGGGCAACGCGGTGACTTCCTTCACAGTGACGAAAGAATTCTACGACTCGGTTTACGAAGACCTCATCAGTACGAAAGAAGGCGACCGGATCATGCTTAGCGCATACGCAACAGCTCTCGTCCCGCTGAAGCCGGACATCGACCCGACAGGTGCCACGACGGGAATTGCCAAAGTGTTCACTGACGTTGTGCATCGAGGTGGTCATGTCAACATCCTCAACTGGCAGAACCTGAAGTATAAGTCCTTCAACGTCAAGGCTCGCGACACTATCAACGCCATCCCTACATCTCCGATCAACGGAGCCAAGGCGGTACTCCTGTTTGACGATCGCCTCCCTAGGACGACGTCATCGTACCATCAGAAAACGCTGGCGATCATAGCGAACAGCTCAACGGACAGGGACGATCAGCCCGTGGCGTACGTGGGCGGACTGGACCTCCTTATCGATCGCTGGGACACGATCTATCACAACAACTCGGCGATTCGCGACGCAAGTGGCATTACGTTTAAGAACCAGGGCTGGATTGACGGCCACATCCGAATTCACGGACCTGCAGCGAAGGACGTGGCCAACAACTTCGTGGCTCGATGGAACTCCGATGACTTGCCGAGCCAGAGCCTCAAAGACGAGCTAATGGACTTCGAGAACCCACCATACGAACATATCCCGCTGTTGAACTACGCCAGCAGCAACACGACCGGCACTCTCGGGAAGCAAAGCATCCAGATCACGCGAACCTTCAGCTGCAAGTCCAGTAGTCACTACAAGGAATTTGCTCCGCGAGGAGAGAATTCACTTTTTCAAGCTCGTATCAAGGCCATCAAGAACGCGAGGAACTTCATCTACATCGAGGACCAGTACTTCATCCTCGTGCCAGAGCTGCTGGACGCGATCATGGAAGTGATGCCGAAAATCCAGCGCCTGGTTGTTGTCGCCAACCCGCAAACGAATGCGTTCTCCAACGCGGGTTATATCAAATATCTGTACGAGATGGTATCCCCACTTCGAGAGAAGTACCCGAACAAATTTGAGATCTACACGGCCAAAGCAGCACGAAAACTCATGATCCACACGAAAGTTGTGATCATCGACGACGTGTACTTGTCCGTAGGCTCCGCCAACTGGAATCGTCGAAGTATGACGTCCGACCCGGAGTTCAACGCGGAGGTTGTGGATGGCGAAAGTGTGAAGTCTCCTGAAGGTGTCATGGTAGGCAAAGTACCTCGTGACTTTCGTGTTCGGAAGTTCGCGGAAATGACGGGGCGAAGCTACGAAGAGCTCGACGCCATGACTTTCATTGAGGCAGCCGACCAGTTCACGATAGCTGCAACAACGGAGACAACGATTCTGGAAAAATTGGAAATCGAGCACCACTTTTACTTCGTCGCTATTACGGATACCATTCGGAAGATTTCGGACCCTCAGGACACCTGTACCTACAGTTCAAGGTAACAATCGGAAGACCCATAGGAGATTGAAGAAACGTAACACTAGATACACACATAAACAATATGACATACTACGCCAGCTAGCCACCACCAGCTCATTGCTATCGTGACCACGTAGTAATCCCTGGTTGTGTCAGGGTCATGATTTCTGGCTCACTTTGGCACTGAAAATAAGTCTTGACCCCGTGGTTGCCAGACAATCTATACGCTTCATCCAACGGTAGAACGAAAACAGCAACGTATCTGGGGAGAATGCGCCTTCATCTTTGTGTGAATGGAACCCATTTCCACGCTTGCCTGTGCACTCGAAGAATACTTCATCCATACGGTACGACGAATCGAAGTCCTTCGCTGGATAATTTAACTCCTCGCAGGACTTTCGCTTCGGTGGCAAGTACACCGCTTACGTTCTTCATGCACCTCGAAGTAGCTTCGAACGTGCAATCGTGCGAGCTGTGCACCTACTACGAGTGTGCGGGGAATGTAGTCCTTGCGCTCTAAGCAAAAGCTCAAGTGGAATGAATTCGATACGGCGGATGTGGTCACAATCTGGTTCACCATTTCTCCTTGCTGGAAATCCCTAAGTCTTTCATCAACTTCCAGCGCGTAATGAACGTGACATTGTTCGATTCAACCGTGCACAACTAACTGGGAATACATCTGCTTCTCTCACCAACACGAGCCACCAGAGTATGTCCGTTCAGAATTACCAGGACAGGGGCGACGCATCGTGTCCGCTGGTCTTCAGTTGAGGGATTTCCTGAATGAACTCCTTTGATAATGTCATGGGCTGCGACCAGATCTACAGTAGACTCCACATGGATCGGAAGCTTACCTCACATCCAGAACAGCCAACTTCCAGCTATACCATTAGTACTCACGCACCTGAAACCAACTTATTTGATATCCTGAGCAATAACTTTGATATCCGCACTCTGCCGTACTGTACTTGGGCGTCAGAAGAACGAAGATTCAGGAATGCCTCATGATGACTGTTACCCGGTACACCAACATATCCATCTTCTGGTTATGGAAAGACCTATAGAAATATAGATTCGGGATATTCATGGACGGAGCAGCACAGTGCACTGATCTCGAGGAAATTGAGAGAGGAAAGGCTAAGAATTTTAGTACGAAGGCGTCCGGCAATTATTCTGTGATGCTTATGGATCCGCTTAGGCAAAATCGGCAAATACGTCGACAGCAACGCCAACGTCTAAGATCGCACGATCCGAACGTTAGCATCGCCATTTCAAAGCTACTGGTAGCATTCATTGGTTTGGCTTCATTACTTGCGATAAATCTCACGGATACACGATTCGGAAGTGACGACGATTCTCACCCAAGTTACTCTCGACTTGGAGCTACGAGGACGGGCAAACACACCAGGAGTGAATTTAAATTGATGTTGGGCCTTCGAAAGTCGCTCCTCCGTAAATCATCGCGGTCCAGCCACGCGTCACGCTGGGACCAAGATCGGAGTAACGAGAAAGCCCCGACGAAAATATCGATGGCGAAATAGTCAACGACGGAGTGCAATCGATACTCTCAGTTGAGGTACGATTGTCGATTTTACTGGTATTTGGTGGTTCTTCGTCATCGTCAGAGTCTTCAAACGATAGACTGCCGCTGTTGGAGAATGGACTGGGGCTGTAGGACTTTCGCGTTGTCCAGTACTCGTAAGGCTCATCGCTACCGCTGTCTTCGAGGTAACCGTTCTCTGAGTCGGACGAAAACGGGTCCATGAAGTCTGTGAAGCCGCCTGCACATCTAGTCGGCTGCTCTTGGTTCCAAACTGGAATGTCAACCTCTCCGATGGCGCGCATGGAGCCTTCCACGTTTGCTTCATAAACTCGTTCGAGGAATTTATCGTCCGACGTTGAGATTCTAAGCGCACCGGGCTGCTGTGACGCAGTGCTGTCGCTTTGCGCTTGCTGCTCTCCCCAGTCCCAGTCCTCCTCTTGATCAGAAATCACTCGCGTTGTTGGCGCGCTGTTGCAAATGCGCTGACGGACAGGACAGTTAGCAGACTTCTGCGGAAAGAGACTGGTCGACCTGTAGCCACAGCGACTCATAGCGTCGCTTCTCTCCAGTGCAACAGGAGCAGTCTTGGTCTGAAGCTTTGTTGGAGAACAATGAATTGTTTTCTTATTTGCGCCAGATGATGAAATTTACTCAGACTTGTTGGCCCTAAAAGGTTACTCGCAAATTTTCAAGAGGCTGATACCGCTCGACTGGTTACATGCGTTGGTTTGAGAAGGAGCAGATTAATTTTTGAAGCTCGCATTTTGACGTTTGATCGAGAATACTCGAAAATCATTAACCCCAGCATCAATTCACGAGCCTGCTGTGGGTGTTTAGCCGTTTATCGTTCATGTTTGCCATCGCCCAAGAGTAGTCGATCGTTCTAACTTCTTAGCCTTACGCAAGTTGTTTGTGGGCTGTAAGAAGAGAATCCGAGTAGTGAGTAAGTCGGGCGTAGAGTAAAACCAGAAAGCTACCACAAGAACGCACCAGCAACCTGTTATCGCTGGTTCCGACGATGATTATCATTGCTATGTTGAGTCGACTGATGAGAATCTCGCGAAGCCCCATCGAGCTAATACACACTCTTACATTTTACTGATGAAGTCAACGTCAGTTCAACTAAAACGAAAGAGAAAGCGCCAGTTGTGAGTATACCTCCAAGGATTTGCTCTCGATAGACGAGGCCATCGGCTGTCCCCACTCATTTCCGTAGTTCTGTAGTACATACACGTCTTCAATCGTGCTTGAGCTTCATCGTTTCCAGATGCGTAGGTGATAAACTTTCATGAGAAGAACGTTTTAGTGCCAAGCATGTCGAAATACGTTGTTAGTTGAACGCCCGCTACTGAATTGATCAAGAACTGTTATCTCACGGCCATTTCCTCTAAGCGCTGAGGTGTGGCAGCCTTAGGTATTCTTCGAGCGAATTAATGTGTACGCAAAGATCGCCGATGGATGACGGTGGTGGGCTGATTCGCCGCTGCCATACCTGGGAATCGTAGCGCTTTAGTCCTGCAGCATCGGGAAGCTCAACAAGCCTCGCATTTGAACTGCCGCCTTTAGAATTCCCACCAAAGAGACGTAAATCCTGAGCAATCTGCAGCCAAGTGGTCATCGCTGCGTCGAAAAACACAACGCGCGCCTCTTCTTCTTCTTCGCGATCCTTTCGTCTTCCTTTACCTTTGTAAAGCGGAAACCACCGTCGGAAAATTATCGTGAGCTCCTGAGCCTTGCGCTCAACTGTCCAGCCCTTCGTCAGCGATTGTCGTGCCTGGTGAATATCACCGCCACACTCCGCCAAGAAAGCCATCGCCAACCGAATCCCATCCCGAGAGATCGCCACTCGAAAGCGTTCTGCAACAGCCATCGCCACCCGTACAAGACCCGCGAACGCTGGGTCGGAAGTCCGCACGTCAAAAAGCACTCGCACTAGTGCAGCGGCCTCTTGTTGGCCTTCGAACATCCACAATGGCCAGAGACGCCGCAGGGACCGCACCAATCGATGGACCTTCGCTTCACCACGATAACTCGAGCCGAAAACCTCCTGCACCTCGTCTATTGTTGCCAGCAGCAACTGCAGCGAGCAATTGCCCCCTGCAACATCTCGGGCGAGTTCCCCCTTGAAATTTGGCGTATTCGTAGGCAGCGGCGGTAGTTGATTGGCAGCACCAACATTTCTGCTGACCGTCGCGGCACTCACTGCGCTTCCTGCAGGACCGGACGTGGCTGCTATTCTTGGTGGTTTCTCGTACTCGGTCATCAGCATAAAGTCCAGCACCCCCGAGTGTCCGAGTCGCACAGCAATGTGAAAAAGTGTGTCTCCTAGCGCCAACTTTCCCTGCTCCACCGCCGAGAAGAACTCCATTTTCTCGTCCTGCAGCTCGTTGAGTCGCTCTTCTCGCTCGAGCGAATCCGTCAAAGTCTCCAACTGCGTTTGCTCCTGCATGCAAAGGTCCAAGTACGTGGCTCGCGAGATCTGGAGGCCTCGCAGCTCAGGACGGAAAACGGGCCGCAGCGCCTCGACATCTCCGCGATACGTTGCCAGCACCTGCCAGAACAGTGAGCAACAGCGAGCAATTGTCAGTAGATGATCACAAGAAGATCCAATATCTACCGGACCATCTGTCGGAACTGCACCGCCTCATGCGGAGGTGCGCTGAGCGTTTGGCCCATGTTGCCGTGCGAGTTGCGCACGAAGAGACAGATGGCTACATTTTGGGAACAGCTCATATTTTCGCCGTAAATTACTGATCTCGCCACATGAACAAAAATGGAATAAAAACGTGGGGCTTTTCGAGTCCAAGTGGTGAGTTGGGGATGATTCTTTACCCGAAATCTTCGTGGACGTGAAGGGCGATGTTCATTTTCTTGTGATTAATACTTATTCTGGAAGCAGGACCCACGGCCTGCTGACGTGTTCTGTTTCGCTGCCAACCCAGTATTACATCTGCCTTAAGCAGTCGCCGGCATGCGATGCCGTTATCATACGGTATCACATGCCGGCGACAGACATTTCATTTTGCTTTTCGTGGTACGTGCAAGGCGTCTTTTTTGTTTATGGCTGTCGAAAGGCCTTCGCCAGCGTGTGAACTATTATACGTTCAATACCAAAGTGTTCTATTCCAGAGCATTCTCACTCTAGCTCAATTGACGTGACGATAGCGTACACTTCCCCGCTGTGCCTTGAACATTTCGACGAGTTCGACCCGTTCCTTCAAACCAGCGACGACCTGGTACGTGCACCGACAACGAAGCGAAAGATTCGTCACTACGAGCGACAGAGACACGAAAAGAAGGTGTTGACCGAGGAACTCGCTCGCTTATCAAGAATTCTGGAGCGGAAGAAGCGAACAAGATCATGATACGGGAGACTAAGACGACAAGTTCTTGCGCAGCATCGCCTCGAAGATTTGCTTGCTGCTGAAGCTCAGCGCAAGTGGCTTCAAGGAGCGATCACTGGGAAAACTGCTTTGATCAAGGATCTCAAGAAGGTTACTCGCCAACACATGAAGATCGCTAACCTCCTCGCAGCTCAATCACCGAGCGAACAGATCGGAATCTTCGCCAAGCCGTCGGACGATCTACTCTACGCCATGGACATCCAAGACATCGACGACCTTTACCTGCTGACCGACTCGGTCTTTCGTGACTGTAATCTGGACCCGACATCGACGGAGACAACCCAATTCTATCGCACTGCCACAAAGCATGACGACACAGTGTCTGTCCAGCTTGTCCGGGGCAGCACATACTCTTCAACTACCAGCAAACCGGGCAGTTCATTTGGATGCTCTCGACTATGATGCATCGCCAGGAAGACAGAGAAGACTACCGCGGCATTGACGACCCCGAAAACACGATAGCGACGCAGTTTCGAGTATCCACGCGCCTCCCACTGGAAGTTGTGTTTCATTGAAAAAACGCTTTGTGGCGCCGTCAGTTTGTGGAGGAAAACCGAACAGTGCTAGTGTGGAAGGCTCTGCTGAGATGCAGACGGAGGAGACGGGTTGGAGCATCATTCGACCAAAAGGTTCGGGTTCTGTCGTGGAAGTGTGCATGAAGCAAGAGACGTCGTACCTCAAAAGACCGAGCGCTGGCTCCGAGCTCGCCGCCAATCGATTCAACGACGTGCTCCAGAGTATCATCCAAGAACACAGCCAAGAGATCACGAATGGCGCCAAATCTGTGGAGCACATGCTGGCAGGCGTCGCTGCTTGATGCTCGAGTAGTTAAGCAGAATAGTTCAATGTGAGGACAACGCAGTCTCAACCATTTTCCTTGTATTTTGGCGCTGTGCGGGCTCGATATTTACGTCACCGCCCCTGGTTTATGGTTATTTGTCGGTGCGGTGCGCTCTAGACTGGAGGTTGGGCGGCTTCAGCAGGCTCAGTGTCGAGCATTTGAGGGGAATGTAGAACTAACTCATCGACGGCCTGAGAAGCGTAGCGGGCCAACACCTGAAGATTGCGGCGGAGTGTTCAGGATACGTTCGAGTCTGGACTGTTCCTCGAGCTGACGGACGACCTATTTGCCATGTATATCCAGAACATCAACGCGCTCGACAGGCAGACTGGCTTGCCCTTCGACACCTGGAGGCCGGATTTGACGACGGCGAGGAAAGTGTCCAAGTGCACGGTGACGACAAAATGTACTACTTGTTTGGCCGTATGATGTTCAGCTATGAGCAAAGCTGCAAAGCAAAATTCAGCTGAAGAATGCACTGGTCGCGTACTCACAAGCTGCGCCCAATTGCTTCAGCATTGGAGGACGTGGCGATGGCGTATCCAACACGTTTGTCAACTCACTGTGAGCAGCATCACCATTCAAGTACGCAGCCGAAGGATGTCCTTGTTGGGCCAACAGATACATCGACAGACGAATTCCGAGACACTGCACAACTCGGAATCGTTCGGCAACAGCTACGCGAGATTTGAAGCTTTAGACGGAAAGAGCACGACCCGTAGCAACTTGGACCCAGTTAAAGCCGCCACTGTCGGAACTGCACCGCGAAGCACTGCAACTTGCTACAAATGGCTACACTATTCAGACGAATAGCTCCGCAATCACACGACCAGCCTGCCACGCGTGACTTGCATCAAAGTTGCAGCCCCGGACAACACACAAGTACCCGGTGCCCAGCACCACGGCAACACTCCAGCGTCACCTGTGTCGGTCGGCACTCATCGCGCTCCATTTCCAGTGTCAGCCTCCCATTTTCATCCAATCCAACCGCACCAATCTACCATTTCGGCTGATAGCTTCCCCGCCCCCAATATGCCGTCGCGCGTCGACGGCTCTGGGCCGCTGTCGCTGTCCCCGGCGCCGTCCCCGACGTCGTCCACGTCGTCCACCTCCTCGTTCGACGCCCTCCTGCGCGCGGAGGAGCCGGAGCCGCTGCTGCCGCCGCCCCCAATGACGGCGCACCGCGTCATCTACGGCCGCAACGTCATCCAAGTGCCGCTCAAGCAGCCGGAGACCGACGAGTACGTGAACCTGGTCCTGTCTCAGCTCGAGTTCGACGCCATGGCGGTGCACGTGCCGCAGTTCGAGGAGCTGCCGCCCGAGGAGCTCCTGGGGCGGATCTCGCAGCTGCTTAAGGAGCAGGAGAGCAAGAGGCGCACGCGGCTAGGCTCCAGCGGCTCCATTGCGGCCAATGAGCAGCCAGCAGGAGCCGCAGCAGCTTCCGACTCGCTCGCGGCCTTCCAGGGCCGCCTGCTGGAGCTCGAGTACGAGCGCAAGAGGCTGCACACCAAGCTGAAGGGCTCCAAGGCGCTGCAGATCAACCTCGTGGACGAGAACACGGCGCTCCGAGTGCAGCTGGACCAGGCGGAGCAACAGGCGGTGGACACGGAGGAGCTGCTCCAGGAGAACGAGCTGCTGAGGTACCAGACGCTGCACCTCGGCGCGGATGTAGCCAGGTGGAAGAACGTGGCGGTGACGGCGGCGCACGAGCTGGGAGAGCTGAAACGGGAGCTGACGGCGCTCAAGGAACAGGTGGCGGACGACCGGGATGAAGCGGCCTTGACGGTGGAGGATGCTATGGCCATGGTGCTGGAGGACGTGGCTAGAAGGGAGCAGGTGCTCCAGCAGAGCTACTTGGCAGAGAAGAGGGAGAGGGAAGCGATGGCCGAGAAGTACTACGAGCTGTCAGGGCGGATTCGGGTCTTCTGCCGCTTACGACCGGGGAATGAAAGCGAGGAGGAGCTCAAGTCGTCGGCGCTGGTCATGCCACGACCGAACAATTTGCTCGTGGCGAGCTCCGGCAAGGAGTTTGCGTTTGATCAGGTGTTTGGGCCGCATAGTACGCAGGCACAAGTGTACGCGCAGATTGAGCCGCTCATTGCGTCGTTTGCGGATGGATATAATGCGTGTATTATGGCGTACGGCCAGACGGGATCTGGTAAGACGCACACGATGGTGGGCAATGACCACGGGCCGCTGGAGCACCGAGCCAACGGCCTCACGGTGCATGCCAATGCCGGTATGATCCCACGCGCGCTGCAGCAGGTGTTCGCTATGGTGAAGAAGCGCCAAATGACCTATTTGGATTCACTTCGCGTGAGCATGGTGGAGATCTACAATGACCAGATTCTGGATCTGCTGCATGAAGGCAGCGCCGGGGGTGGCAAGAACGCCGTGGCGAAGAACGAGACGGACATCACGGCTCGTGAGGTGAGTGGCTACGCACAAGTGGATGCAGTCATGCGTGACGGAAACGCCAACAGAAATATTGCAGCCACGAAGATGAATCTGGAGAGTAGTCGTTCCCACGCGCTGGTATTCCTGCACCTTGAGAGCCAGCATCGGGAGACCCGCGAGGTGCGTACGAGTACCCTGTGCTTGGTCGATTTGGCGGGTTCGGAGCGCATTTCTCGTAGTCAAGTGGAGGGTGATCGTTTGCGCGAGACTCAGCATATCAACAAGTCGCTGGCAGCTCTCGGAGATGTGGTCTACGCTCTGCAGCACAAGGCTAAGCACACTCCGTACCGCAACTCGAAACTCACGTACATGCTGCGTGAAATGCTTTCGGGACAAGCGAAGACGCTGCTGATGTTGCAGCTGAGTCCCGACACGGCTGACGTGGAGGAGACGACTTGCTCTCTTCAGTTCGGTGCCCGTGTGAGCCAAGTGCAGATGGGTGCTGTGAAACCAAGTGTGGAGAGTGGTGCGCTTTTCAGTCTCCAGGAGGACAACCGGGCACTCGAAGCTAAGACACTGGCTATGGAGGCCCATCTGAATGACTTACAACGCCAGTGCCAGCACCAAGGAGATGAATTACGTGAAGCACAAAGCAGCAAGGAAACGTTAGAGCGACAGCTTTGGCTCCTTGGTGGACGACAGCGTGGTGGTAAGGCTGCCGATGAGCTGGAGCACGACAAGTTTACGCCAGTGGACCGGTCTCCGTCGCCATCTCGGCCACCAAGCCCGACCCCATCAGCTAAATCTAGTCGCAGTGTTTCATCTACGACCTCAGCACGCTCGGCACGCTCCGCTCGCTCGGTGCGTTCTGCGCAGTCCACGGCATCATCGTCGCAGCGACCTACCGCCCGACGATCTCAAGTGTCCTCGTCGCGCTTATCAGGGACTCCGCGGACCCCGACTACCTCTGACTCATCGACTCCATCTTCTGTAGGTTCTCGACTTCGACGCCCGGAACCGATGCTTGAGCGCGAAGAGCGACGCAAATCGCTGTCGGCGACTTCCCGCGACAGGGTGGTAGACCCCGATCTACGTCGCAAGTCGCTCTCGGCTGCCGGTGCTAGCAGATTTGTTGACCAGGATACCCGACGCAAGTCGTTGTCAACACTCCAGACACGCTCGATGTCAGGATTGGCCACACCTCGATCGCTTCGAACGAAGGAAGCCCCATCATCGGAAGGTCGTGTGCCGCTGCATCCTCCCTCCAGAACTCGGCCAGCAGGGTCACCAACGGCGCCAGCCTCGGCTAGACAGAGTACTTCTGCTAGCCGTCTATCAAGGCCTCGGTCTGCGAAGGCATCGGGGTCATCAACACCTCCAGCGTCGTCTCCGCCTTCTGTTGCATCCACTGAAAGCAAGCCTTCACGGACGCTGCATCGTGCAGCCTCAACTCCGTCAAGAACTCCGCCAAGAAATCCTTCAAGAACCCCGACGAGAACGCCGACGAGAGCTGCGGCGGCTACGCCGAAGACCGGTAGCGAGACACGAGGCACCTCTTTGAACAGTACTCGTAGCCCACCGTTGTCGGCTCCAGGCGCCTCAGCACGACGAGCTTTGGTCAGCTCGCACTCGGGCTTCGGATGGAAGTAAGTGAAACAGAATGCGAACCCGACTGTCTTGAACACCACCCCAGACCATTCCTCCTGACCGAAAGGAGGAAATATGCACAACGCATCCATGATTGAAGGCCACACTGCCGATAACCATAATTTACAATTGTCCGAGTTTCCGTGTGCCTAAGTTCTTGATTCTCCAGTTTCTTCCATCTACTTTCGCCAAAGCTCGCGACCAGGAGACATACTCCGTTGGGTAGGGACGTCGTCACTAAAGGCACCGCTCTTGCTGCTCAAACGCAGCGAGTTCCGATGCACTTGCAGCCCTTGCTCGTACCCCCTATTCAAGACGCAACAAACTAGATAGTAAAAGCGGTCACAACAAGCCAATTTGTCAGCATAGCACGTACTTGAGAGCAAGCTTCACACGCGCCTCGGTGGTTGGTAGCAGGTGATTTAGTGCGGGCGAACGCGTGGTGTACGTGCTCTTCATTGAGATGCGGGGACTCAGCAAGTTGCTCGATCGGGTAGAAGAATCTGTAGCTGCTGACACGTCGGCGTCCAGTGCGTCGACATTCATGCCGTGTCGCGGACTCATGACAGCTTCAAGCTGTCGACGACGGTCTTCACTCCGTTCGGTGCGGATGCGATCTCGCAGTGCCTGAGAGAGCTCCATATTCCGCGCAGCACGATTCTTCGTAGCTTGCAGCTCGGCCACAATGTGACGCACCGGCACGGACGGAGCAAAATGCGCGATGCGTGACTTCGGCACCTCGAAGGCAGAGGTTGCAGCTGCAGATTTCAGGCGCTCTGCTGCATCCTTTGTAACCGCAGCAGGCAGACTCTGCGTTTTCTTAGCTCCAGCACCACCGGAGCTGCTGGTGTTTGTGCCGGAGTTGTTGTTGTTGGTACAGCCTCCACCAGCCCCTGCACCTGTGAGAAGCGACCTTGTGCCAGAATGTGACGTGGAGGTTGAAGCATCCTGGGGTTCCGCGGAGGAATTTGCTGTTTGGCCGTCCTTGTAGGCTGTCGTCGCGTGCAACTTGATGTTGGCACTAAACTGGGCACCACGAAAGAGGAACCCCAACTCTTCTTCGATCGGTCGCCAGTAGTCTGCAGCGACCCCAAGCTTCACCACGGAGCACACGAAGAAGTACACACATTCGAAGAAGCGCTCGTCTTCTTTGTGGTTCTCAAAATTGCTGCAGTGGAGCAGCAGCCGCGCGTAAATGGCCGACATGGACTGTACACAGTTCTGCTGTGCCTCCATAGCTCTCTTTATTCGCTCCTTCAGTGCAGCTACTCCCAATGCCTCCTGCTGTGATTGCTGGTCGTCTTCGTCTCGTTCTTTCGCTTCAGTATCAATGCAGTGCTTCCTATCTTGTAACAGTTGCAGGAGCTCCTTCTCTAGTGTCTTCACCTTCACGAACGCCAACGAGTAGCCGATCGCCGCACGAACAAAGAGAAACATAACATCTACGAATTGAGAGCCCGTTAGAGTTAAACTGACGACGGCAACCACTTTTACGTGAGCAACCTTCACACAGTTCACCTGTCTTGTGAAAGCCAACGAACTTGAGCGGTAAATGAAATTGTCCGTTGCGCCAACTGAGCTCTATCTCGGCATAAATATCGTCTGTACGAAGATAAATGGCATCGAGGGTGTTAGTTAGCAACTTGGAGACTTTTAACTCGCGTTGCCGCTCTACGTACCCATCCGCTTCCGAACGTCATCCGAAGAACCTCGCGCTGGTGGTGCCGGCTGCCTGGAGCATATCAAGCCGCGTCAATTCAGTGGCAAAGCTCCCACGCTTCCTCGTGATAGCTCATACTCTGGCTGCAGGCCATTGCGGGTCGAGCGCCTTGGGTCCATCGGAGACTGGTGTTGAACAGGCATCCCTTCTCAAGCGACCTCGGTAAGAATCACAATGGGATTAACAAATTCATACTCGAGCACTCGATAAAAATAACAGCAAACCACCGACAGATAAAGCTCAACGCATATTTCCTCTCAAATGAAATGCCTGCATGTGTACCTGCATAGTCGGTGGTCTTTACTTCGTTCCAGCTCTGCCCAAAACTCCTTACTGGTACACGACGCAAGCCTTTTCAAGAAATCCCCGTGTGAACATCAATTCAAGCCAACATGTTTAGATGGTCCATTCGCTGCCTTCATTGGCGTCGTCCTCTGGTGTGATGAAAGGTGAGTGGATGGACTTGATCATAACCTCGCCACAGAAAATACACTCGGACGCGATGATCTCGTCTAGCTTCTGCTGCACCATCTCACGTTCCTGTGCAATCGACTGCTCCTTCGCGGCATTCTTGGCCTTAGCCGTCGCCGCAGCACTAACACCTCCCTCGGCACCAGGCGTCATGACCTCCTTTTCGCTGGACGACAAGTTAAGGAACGGGAAAGCAGACAGCGGCCGCTGGAAAAAGTTTGTGCTGGTAGGCATCTCTGTGGAAAGCTCGTTGAGCTTTTGGATAAGCTGCTTCACTGTCTGGCGCTGGAAACTGTTCAGGTGCTTCTGCATTTCCTGGCGCAGCGCACCAGCGTGGAAAGCGTGTGAGCACGGGAAGAGGTAGAACTCCTTGCCCAGAATGTTCTGTCCGGTAAGCTCGCAGCGCTGGTTGCCTGATACAACGGCGCAACGCTTGCGCAGCTTCTGCATGTCAGCACGGATCAACTCGGCGGACTGGGTGTAGTCTTGCATCTCTTCTTTCAGCTGTTCAATACGGTCATTGTAGACCTCAAGCGACTCGCAAATCTCCTTCTTGAAGTCGTTGATGAGAACAAAGTCGGGGAAGAAAGGCAGGATATCCTCGATCTTCAGCAGACTACTTTCCTTAAGGATGTTCATGGCATCCTTGATCTCACCACCAGCATCGATCGTGTGCTTGGCGATCAGTGTCCACAGCTTCTTACGAGTCTCATCATCCTCGGGCATGCTGGCCATTTCTTTAGCGATCTTCACATCGACTTGAAGTGCCTTTTCCACGGCGTCCTGATACAGGCCCATGGCCGAGTAGATATAGATACAGGCGCGGTTCTTCTCGTTCTGCGTGCAAAGACGGAGAGCAAAAGCGATGTCGAACAGGTGCTTGCCATTGTGTTTCTTGCGCAAGAAGCTGATAAGCAAGCGCTCATCGGGGTGCTTCGCCAACAGGAACAGCAGGTAGTTGTGGATCGTGGGGTCACGGTTGCCCTGCTTGATGGCAAACTTCAGGAAGCGGATGGCCATATCCAATACAGAGCGGCTTTTTGTCGTGTTGCTAGCCGGGTCTCCACCCGCACCGCTCTTCTGGTGCACGTGACGCACAATAGACGGGATGAGACGCGTCGGGTTCAACGTTGCAGCCTCGAGCCACGCCTCGTACACCTCCTTCGGCTTATGGATGATAAGCTCGGGTGAATACTTATACCAGAGCTCCTCCACCTTGGACGTCTCCACACTGCGAAGCAATTCAATTGCGGCTCCATACTCGCCGCGATCCACGTGATACGTGATCACTTTTTCATAATCTTCGATAAGAGTTGCGTAGAACACAAGCTCATCCGGTCGACCATGACTAGAGATCAGGTTGAAAGTCGTGGCTGGGTCGAGGTGGCTCTTCTGGTCCTGCAAGAATTGCTTGAACTCGAACAACAAATTAGCGTGGGCGTCGACATCCTGCGCGCTGCCCTTTAGCACGTTAAACTTGTCCAAGAAGAGTTCAACAATCCATGAACAGAGGACCGTCTTCTGTGTCTTCTCATCTCCCCCCAAACTTTTTAGCTTCTGTAGCAAGAAGAGGAGCAATGAGTCCCGCGTCTCCTTTTCAAGGAACTTAAGTGCCACCTCTTCGAAGGAACGCGTCGTCTTTGCGTAGATAACAGCGGCTCGGTCATACTCCCCCTTGTCAAAGAGCTTGTCCGCCTGCGCCGTCAGCACGCGCTGGCGCTCCCATCCATTGCGGCAGACGCCCAACGCCTGTTCGAAGTCGCGATCGTCACCGTTGCCCATCACAGCCTTGCTCAGGAACAATTTCCACACATTGCGGTCCTCATCGGCGATCACCACCTCCAGGATACGACGGTTCGAGTGGATCCAAACCGTGTTGAACGTCTCGTCCACCGTGATACCGTGCACGCTACCGACGCGCGAGTCGAACGACTCCTCCATCACAACCACTCCACTCAACTTCGACACCACCTGAACATGACGAGCGAACAACAGAATCACGTGGTACGGGGTCACTGCCATCGAAATCGGGGGCGTCCACGACCCACGACTCCCGGATGCCTTTTCGGGTTTACCCGGATAAGCCAACAGACTCGTGCCTGTCGTCACGTTCTCCATCGTGCTCGACAATCCAAACACGAATTCACCGTGGTAGACCCCCTCACCCGTCAGCATACCGAACCCCTTGGCACGTTCGCGCTCCTGCTTCGCATAGAACCTCAACTCCGCCGTCGTGATATCCCCGGGCAGCTCCTGGAAGCGCAATTTGTCCGGACTCGTGTACTCCTTAAACATGGCCTCGAGTCCACCGGGGCCGCCTCCAATGAACTGGAACATGCGCGTCGGCCTCTTCCCCGACGCCGAGGTCGTCAGCATGACGTAGTACCTCAAGTCCCCAGACGGGAGCTTCCAGTGCTCAAAGCCAATACCGGCAATCGGCCCCTGGTTCGAGATCTGGTACACCTTCTTGAACGACTTCTCCTTGCCTGCGTCGAATTCCGCCTCAAACACCGCACCCGAGTCCGTGCCAATGAGCACGGGCTCGGAGGCTTCCGGGGATCCCGACTGGCGGTCCCACGCCACACTGGTGAACTGCACGGCCTGCGCCTTCATGATCTTCTTGGGGCGGGTAGAGCCCGTGTGCAGGTAGAAGTTGGAGCCATTCTCCATGGAAACGAGCACGTGGGCTCCTGTGGGGTCGATGAACACGTTGGACATGGCTACGCGAGGCTCGATCATGATCTCCTCCACGGTTCCGGAGCTGTCCGTGGCCTCCGTCGTGCAGCGCAGCAGCATCCCCTCCTGGGAGCCCATGGCCAGCACCCCATTGCCCACGCCCATGCAGCTGAGCGTGAAGCCCTTGCGGCGCGAGACCTTGAGCCCGTGCTCCCTCAGCTCGAACATGGGTTTCTCCTCCTCCTTGTCCGCGGCTTGGGCCTCGTCGCCCACCGTCTCGAAGTCGAAGTCGTCGTTGCTGCTGCGGTCGCCGCCGTACGCGTCGTTGCTCGCGGCCCCGGCGCCGTACGGAGACTCGTACATGCCGCCGCCTCCCGAGGCCCCCGGGCCGCCGTCGAACCCGCCGCCGCCGCGGGAGTCGCTGAACGTCTCCTCCTCCTTCTTCCAGTCCGCGAACAGATCCGCCGACATGTTCCCTTCGATGCAGAGCGCGCAGGAGATGACGAGGCTGGCGCGGAAGATTCTCTCTTCTTCCTCTCTTCGGGCTAATCTTCCCCTCTGACAAGATTGACTTGACCGTTGTATGCGCGTAACCTTTTGCCGGGTGTAACCTTGGATTTCGCTTTAGTGACGGGGTACGTGAAGCTTTTTGGCCAATACCGAAAATGACCGAGGCGGACCCCGCGATATACATCTCGGGCGCGCGGGCGCTGCTGAACCAGCTCAAGGTGCAGAAAGCCGACGTGCCCGACGAGGTGCTGCGCGTGCAGGAGCTGGTGGAGTGTCTGGACAACAACGCGCAGAAGATCGCGGCGGCGCTGGCGGCCAACCGCCGACGAGGCGACAGCGTCACGGGCGCTGACACCACCGCGCAGTTGCTGAAGGAGCAGAAGGAGTTTATCTCGAAGGTGGGCGGCATTTGCCTGCGTGTGACGTTATTATAGTAGTGAGAGGGGCTCAGACACCTGGGGGCTCGGAGTTGTTTCATTGGGTTGTGTATCAATTGCCAACAAGGGCTAACCGGGTTTTCGCTTCCCGATGTTGTTGTTGCGGCCGGATGCAGATCTCCGAGTTATGCGAACAGTTGAGTAGCAAGCCGTCTCCGCTTTGACAGACGACGAAACGAGGAAGGCGACGAAACGATGGGTCACCGCGCCATACCTACGGAACACTAGCGGTAGCGCTGGATATACAATATCCACAATTGACTCCGCGTTCCCAAGGTGCCAGTATCGACAACAGCGTTGCAGTTTTGAAGCGACTTATCATGTCGGCAATCCCCACCGCGCTCGCCTTTGCAGCTCCCCGTGATGTGAGCTCGCAGCGCATAGGAGTTGGTGCTGCTAGGCCAGCTCAGAAACTTTAACTCTCACTGCACAGCCATCATAGAGGAACGCAACTAGAGAACCTATCGTTTGTCAGCCTACTGAGCTTAGATTTCACTGA